>ML739116.1:0-82609 GCA_009193565.1 Aspergillus coremiiformis | reverse complement strand
AAAAAAAAAAAAAACAAAAAACAAAAAACAAAAAACAAAGTCAGTGATTTTGCCTGCCCCGCTGCAGAGATCCAATAGTACGGAATATCCCATCTCAACAACCTTCACGGATAACGACCCTCGGTACGGAGTGCGCTCTATGAATAACTTGAATAACAACCCTACTTCGTACTCCGTACACTGTCCACTAAAGGACATCCCTCCTCGATCGCTGAAGTCAAAGATCGAGTCACCGCCAGATTCTCAAAGCTTTGGAGTCCCTCACGATGAACATCGAGTCGGTGGAGACGCACGAAAATCACCGGAACCTCTTTCGTTTAGCTTGTAGAGCACCCACTTGAGTATAGAGAATTAGTCACTCAACTATCATGCGTCTATCCTCCTAAAGCACAATCTCTTACCGCTGGTTGTGGTGCAGCTGCCAGCTGCAAGGCACGTGCCTGTCATATCAGTCAGTCAGGTGCAGATCATCTGCAGAGTGGGCACCTCATAACCCTAGGTAGTAACTGCCTAGGGGCTCAGTGGCCATTTTTGGCGTCGATAAATATGACATGGAGAGAGGGAGGTTGAAAAGAAAAAAGAATAACTTTAGTATTCCGATGTAAGAAAGATTCATAGGATTTTCTATTCTTACTCTGCGCTAGAAACGGCTGTGCGACCAAAGGGTATGATACAAAACAATGAAGGCTTGATATGTCCTAAATCACCATGAGAGATATTCAAGTTACTACTAATATACTACATACATACCAGCGGGAATTTTCGTTTTATTGGGGGACCACCAAACCAACGGCAGATCAACAAATCTACGGTCACGATCCGCTTATCCATAAGGGGATTGGAGGCTAGTGAACCCACCGGATGGCAAGCTGCAGCATCCCAATAGTCTAAACGTACGGAGAAGAATAGACACAAAACAATAGACACCTCAAATGCAACGAGTATCGTCTTCTATCTGCCGTAATCTCGACCGACTGAGCGCCCACGACATCGTATGGAATCGATAGAATTCAACCAACGCCTGGACCAGAAACAGATCCCGAAAACCCAACGCCCTCCGTGGATATGCAAAAGAGATAGAGATCCAAGGCAAAAACATTCTCCTGAGAATCCCAATACGGTTCAGAGAAGGTTGTCACCTCCTCGGTGCCCCTAGAACATCCATCTCCATCCATCCATTCGCTCGGTTCCCCCGGCCACTAGCTGAACCCAACCCCAGATGTATGTTACTCGATCTCTCCGCGAACTCATGGCCATTTGAGAGTCCAAATCTGTTGTTCGCCGGTAACTCGACTCTCCTGTTATCGTACATTTTCTCATGGATACCGCCCTGCCCATTATGGAAGCCTCTCGCTGTGAGTTGCTCTCTGCGGGTTTTTTCCTTCCGTGCCTCACGGAGTTCGAACGCTGCCGGGCGAACCCATAATCAGTCACTCGATCACAGGTATGACTACTCGAAAGGCTCACCGCGCCAAAAGTAGATATACACGCCCATGATCACAAAACAGGCCGTGAGGAAAGCGAACATAATGCCCAACTCGTGGCCGAGGGAGGACATCGGCGTGTAGGGAGGAATGTTCGTCGGAACCTCTTCTTTATCGTGCATCTTGCCTTGGTTTCTCGTCGCGCTTACCTCCTTGAGTTTGAAGATGATCACCGCGAGGAGAATATGTTAATTCAAGACAGTACCAAGGAGATGAGTTGGACGATACGCCCCAGATATTCATGGGTACATCGTACGACAGGCCAGGGAGAGGGTCGGCATTTAAGTTCATTCTTTTCAGTCTGCCAAGTCGCATGCGACAACTTGAACAAGGCTGATCTTTGTTTGTCTCGTGTTGCCCGCATGTAGACAAAGAAAGCGCACGTCGGACAAGTACTCAGTCTGCGGGCCCCTGCCATCCTATTGGCTCTTCAATGTCTCCTTGTAAAAAAAAAAAAAAAAAAAAAAAAAAAAAAATCGATATCATTCAACAAGAATGAAAAATATAATAATAGTGGTAGTGGATAAATATATTGAGTGGTTGTTGAATCGTCATGCATAGTAGATACATCGTCGACTAAATCCGATTATATCAAGGCCGACGCGGAAACTTCAAAAGAAAAGGTATCATGTACACGTACAAAAAAAAAGCGTAGCGACCCCAGTCTATATAACAGGTGGGTATGAGTGATGTGAATGCAAGTGCAGCCGAGAACGATGCAGCACAGAAGGGAAGAAGGTATAAAACAAAAGTAGCAGCGCCCATATACTATCCACAAAATATTATACGGCTCTCTGGCGAATGCCTGAATGCAAATACGCTCGTAGCAAGTAGCAACCAAACGGGTTGCGAGGTCATAGAAGATGAAAAGCCGAAAAGACGAACTCCATATGCAAAACCCATATAATTGGCAATGAGATGCGATGGCGGTTGAGCCTCCGATAGACCAACTCTCTGAGACTTGGAGATAAGGGCGGAAAACTTCGAGGCCCTAAGGTTCGGGGCCGTCGCGATCACCCCAGCATCACGGCCGCAAGTGCCGTACATGTGAGCCCAATAGCCATTCCTATCCATGGTGTTTGACCGAGTGTACCTTCGCTCCGCGCGCGCAGCGACTTGGTCACCCCCGCTGATGGGGTTAGTGTCCCCAGTCCAATTGATCCACTTGAGGGCTCCGGCCATTGATCTACAATCGTCGTTGGGAGAATCGCTTCCGCGGCAGTAGCAGCTGGCGGCTGCGCTGCTGCACCAGGGTTGGCCACTTGGATCAATTGACGGGCTTCCAATGGCACCTTCGACTCCTCTTCTCCGCTCGGAGGTATTTGAATATTTGGCAGCGGGACCGGAGGGGTAATGTTCGGTAGCGATGGACTGGGTGCGACCGCGGGAAGGGCCTGGTCACCCTCTGCGGCGAGGGCTACTGCAGGGACCAAGCACAGAAGAATATTTGAGGTCCGCATGTTCTGTACGATCAGGGCGGTTTGCGATGGTAATAGGGAGGTTTTCTACACGAGGTTGTCTCCTAGGGCCACTGATCGGATGGAGAATCTTTCGAGGAACAAGCGAAGCGTAACGACAGTTCGTGTCTCGAGCAAGTATATCAACATTTATTATATAACCCACGGAAACCCTGATCGTAAGGGGTCGCGTCGCAACAGAAACCGGGATGATGTCAGGGGAAGCGAGGCTATCAAGCGAGAGACTCCTGACAGGGGAGGGAAACAACGACACGTTTCAGGAGATAAAAAGGTGAGGATCGCGGCAGTAACCTGAATACAAACAAAGGAAGAAACTCCCCAACAAGAACAGAAGGAAGAGAAGAAAGAAAAGAAAAAAAAATAAAAATAAATAATAAACGACGACGACGACGACGACAACAGGGGAACAGAAGGAAGAAAAACCAGTAGCGCAGAGATGATCAACTTAAGAAACCCGATGCAGTTGAAGGGAAAGAAAACCCGGCCAGACGCCCACAGACTTACTTCATTTGCCCAGGAAATTAGTTTATTTCCTGTACTGTTGGAAGTTGGAACTACAACTAGTACTAAATAAGTTACTAATGGGCACCGGCCCCACGACGGACCCGCCTCTACATTTATTACAGTTTATCTTATTGGTCTCTGGCCAGCCGCGTCAGCACGGGCTGGGACTAGCGCTAAGGCGATCGATGTCTCGTGCCACTCATAGAAGCTTGTCAAGGATTCAAAGCCAATCGATTTTGTAGTGCTAATAATTTACCTCGTACTAACCTGAATCATCGGACTTTTCCCCAGTTAGTCCCATGGATGGTCATTTTTTATCCAGTGAGGGTGCCTGAAGGCCCCATGCGAGGAGGGAAATGTAATTTCCTTGTTTGATTGTCTGACTTGGGCGATCCTTATCTCTCAGTGCTAAGGAACTACTAGATACTAGTCTACTCTTAGTGCTATGTATGTATGTCCACGGGTACATACGAGGTACTAGTACGGAGTACTATCTAGTAGGTAGTAGATACGGCTAGAGTACAGAGTATAGACGAGTTAGTAGTAAACAAATTAAGATTCCCGCATAACATGAACTAAATTAAATTAATTCAGTCGAGACCATCTGAAATAATGACGGGAATATCTACAGAGTACTCCGTACGGAGTACTGAAACTTATCTCTCATTCTGCTCATCTTCCAAATAAGCTCTGAAATGTTTGCTTGTCCCTGTACTGTTACTAATTATAGGATGGAGCTTATTATGCGCCTTTGTCGCCGCAATGTACATGTACATACATACAGTACTACTCCGTACTTTGTACTATAGTACTAGTAGATGTACTGTATGTACTCCGTACTCCGTACTGTATGTACATACATACATCATCACCTCATCCTGAGGGTTTGTCAGTAGTCTTGTCCCCTTCACATGATCATTCCGTCTCGTTAACTTTGTTGGCCACTATTTCTAGATGCATTGGATACAGTTGCAGATCCATAAAGCATTGAACCAATTTACATGCCACGGTCGGAGATAGAACCCGAGTGCGCTGCCGGACGCACGTCGAGCGGAAACCACCCTCATGATTTCAAGTGATCGCTATCTCCATCCGCGATTCTTGTTGCAGCACCAAAGCTGCTTCTCTGAAGTCACAACATCTTCTCCCAATCAGGCGTCACTGTAAACTTGCCACTGAGCTGTCCCATAGCCCATACTTTGTTCTCTTCTTCCGGGTCCGCCCCTTCAGCAGAATCTGTTGCCCCCGATACAATCAATGCCTCCTGAAGGAAATCAACGGCGGTCGCTCGGTCCAGATCGAAGTTGATACCGCCCCAGTCCATCGTAATTCTCCCGGATGCATGGACATTCAACTGGCCTACGCGTCCAGCCCTCAGCTGCCAATCCGTAGCGGTGACCACTTGGGAAGGTTCTGTCGGCTGACTCTCATCCGCTCCGTCGACGATCTGAGCCCCGCCGTCGCGTTTGATTGCCGTTTGCTGTGGCTGATTGACGCTGTTACTATTTGGACCTTCGGGGGTTTCCTGGGCCTGAACTTCTATGGGTTCCGCATCGCGGTTGTCGCCGCCACTTCCGGCCACCAGATTGGGCGTCATAGGCGGGAATTGCATCAGGAATAATTGACCGGACAATTTATCCTTGTCGGACTCATCGTCTTCCTCTTCTGTATCCTTCTCTTTTTCCTTTTCTGCGCCGTCTGCCGCCGCAGTTTCAGCGTCGTCCCCCGAGGCCTCGTCTTCTTCCGGTTGTTGTTCCTTCAGCTCTTCGGCTGGCGGTTTTTCTTCCTTCGTGAACAGATCCTTGACCATCGCCAGGTCCTGTTCGTGTCTCTCGTACTCCTCCATGTCTTCCTTAGTGCGTAGCAAGCTCTTCGGGTCCTTAACGGCGGGCGGCGATCTAGAGATCTTCCTGCGGACCTTCACGGTCTGTTCCGGTAGCAGGCCATCGTCGGTAGTCAGTCCTTCATCTGCATGGGGAGCGACCTCCACCATGACATGGTCATCATCTGTAGGCTCTTCCTTCACCCGAGGCGCGGTCTCTTTTTCAGTGGCCGATCCCTCGTCATCCGGCACAAATAAAGCATCATCATCATCTCCAGCCTTAGTCTGCGCTTGTCGGCGAAGTTCGGCCGATTTACTTGAGCTGGATTCCATATTGACGCTGACCACCCGCTCCGCATGCTCATGTCTCTCCACCCGAATCGGCCGCAAGCCTTTCTCCCCAGAATTGCCCGCATTCTTCATCGCAATCTTGCCCTTCTTCTTATCCACCACCTGCTCCGCCTCGTCCTCATCGCTGTCCAGATTGATATGATCAATACTGACCCGAATCTCATTATCACTCTCATCAGACGATATATCCCGACTAAACGCACCACTACCCACATCAATAACCGACCGACTCCGCCTCGACATAGACGAAGCCCTGGAGTCCTGCGCACCAAACCTCGCACCAAACCCCCCGGGGCCACCACCACGACCCCTCCGACCAGTCATAGATCCCAACGGACCACTGGCAGCCCCAAACTGACCTCCACGCCCTCTTCCGAAGCCACCCCTACCACCCGGTCCATGGTTACCCCGTCCTCGCTGGATCGCCGCCGCCTCAGCTAATCGCTCCTGGTGTCGCGCCGCCTCGAGTTTCTCAATCGCCTCTCGCTCCTCTTTACTACGACGTCCGACCGCACGCGGCTTGTACTTCAGCGTCGGCTTCGCCGGTTCGCCAGGTCCGCCCGGAGCCGGAGGTTTCGCCGCCGGTCCGATGCTCCCAGACGGGACCCGTTTCTTCAGTGATTGGAGTCGTTGAGCAGGTGGTCTGCTGCCGGATGGTCCTGCGCTGGAGGACTCGCCTGGTGTGGGCGTCGCGGAGTTTGATCCGGCTTCGGATGTGTTCGTTCGGCGATTGGCCGCAGCTGCGGCTGCGCCTCGCCGGGGAGCAGCTTTAGGCGGCATGGTGTGTGCAGGCCGTATATGGAGAAAGGAATTGTACCGTCCTTAAGTAGTGAGGAGAAAATGGGGACAGAGGGGCCGATAAGTCAAGAGAACATGGACTGGAAAAATTTCGTAAGGAGTGATCGTTAACTAGCGCTGAATGATTAAGACAAGGTGGGCGAAATGGCACAAGCTGATGAAAGAGTCAGTGAGAGGAGGAGGGGCGGTGGGGGAAAAGAGCGTAATCAACAGAAGACGTAAGTTGTGTAGGGGGTTTTCCCTCGACAAGAAATATGTAGATATTAATCAAGTTATTCCCATTAAAAATGTATCGCTGCAGGTCTTGAAAAAGATAAGCGCGCGGCTAGGTCGATAAATGCGGGGCAGTTTATCATCACGCTAAACTCGATGCGGTACTGAAGGCCAACGCCCGCGGCCAGAAACAGTGGATGGATATCATGGATCAAGAGTAGTGGCCTGTAGCATTGAACCACGTCGCTAACCAATTGAAAGCTGTACACAGGTCAATGGCATCACATAATTGAAATCTATCACCCGGCGGCGGTCATTTGGGGATCTTCAAGTTCTTGAAGTTACTAGTACTACTAGAACCATGCGTGACGCTACTCTCAATCCCGAAATCTTGAAGCTCAATATATATTTGCTATTCGATGACAATAAACTACACAGACTGCAGCCCATTTCTGACAAATCGATGACAAGCCCCTCGAAGAAAGCATCAAATATAACAAGACAAATTTGCACTTGAACATAGCCTAGTGAGTGGAGGTGACACTGAAAATGTTGTCTGCATCGATCGCAGCACGAACGCCCAAAAATAGACACAACAATGATCAACCCGCTCAGTTCAATCGCTAGACTATCCATGATAAACGGCAAGCACAGTAGAATGCGGAGTGTAGCAGGACGAGGATTTCGGGATAGAGGAAGAAATGCAAGGAGCATGGAGATCGTCGAACATAGACAGACAGGAGGAAGCCGGAACCAAACAGTCAAAAAGAAGCATTGAAAGATTTTCCGAACTAACGTCGTTCTTTATCCCCGCAGTGCAATTGCCCTGGAGGGAGCAGACGAGTATGGATGACAAAGGATATGGCATTTTCAAGAAGAGGCCAAATGTATGTGATCAAGTTTAATGTAAGGGCAGATATGAGGCGGTTTGAAAAGGATAATATGACTGATCTATGGACAAAAGGTGTTATGTGTTAGAGTGCCGTATTTTATTTGACTGCTTTGAAAATGAGAGGCGGGCACCAGAGAAAGGTGCTGCCAAAGAGATTTGGACACCGAATGATACTCTTAACGCTTGCGTTTCTTATTCTTGTCAATGGCAGCCGAAGATAACGGGGCCGCTGCCACAATAGGTTGTGTCTCGCTGCCGACCGAGCTCGCCTCGATGGCTTTCTTGACAGGAACTCCCATATGACGGCCGTAGCGGCCTTTGCGACCATTTCCTTCATCTTCACTGATGCAGCCTTCAATACCAATACCGGCATCCTTGCATCGTCCGCAGGGACGCTGCCGATCACAGCCCTTCTTACTTTTACGGCAACGCTGGCAACGCGGCTTGGTTGACAGGTCTTCTTCGTCTGCAGCCAACTGGTGCTGGAAGTTGACGGAGGAGGTGGAGGCCTTTCGTGTCGGGGCAGGGCTAACCAGCTGCGGAGGCATTACAGCCTTTTGGCTGACCGGAGCTGGCATCGACTTCACCTTACGAGTAGTGGTCGATGCACCCTTGTTGGTTTTATTTTGCCGCACAGGTGCCGACTTGGTTCCCCGAGCCTTGCTAGAGGTTGCACCGGTCGCCCGTGACTTAGCCTTCTTCGGCTTGGGTGCTGATTCTTTGTAAAGAAAATCATCATCGCCCTCATTTTTAACCAAGCCGTCGTGATAATCATCTTGCTGGTACTCTTCGTCTCCATCACTTCCATCGGAGCTGTCGAAACTGGGAAGGATGTCATCCAATCGCTTGTGTGTGCGCTTCGTAGTACCCGGCGGAAGCATCGGACTCGAGTCCAGCCTTTGTCTGTTCCGTGCGGGCAGATCATCATCCTCCTCGCTGAAATCTTCGCCATCACTGGTCGGCCCCGTGGAGGAAGCCGCGTCAGCCGCGCCACTGAAGGCATCATCAAGGGTCGAAGCCGATGTCCGGCCATGAGAGAAATTGGAGGCGTCGCCTAAGCGGATTAATTGCATCGCAACATCCTCATCGGAGATGCAGCTGGCGATAGTAGGGTCCGGGGTGGGGAGAATGCCGGGCCCGCTACCATTGCCCGTTGGGTTGCTGAACTGCCCTGAAGATTGGGTCGTGGTCCGCTCACGGAGGCGGTGTCCATGTTCAGGGACCACTGGAGTGGCATAAATATTATTCTGCATGGAATTGTACCCATAAATTTGATCGCTATGTCCATAGCTTTGCGGTGAGGGTAATGGTTGTTGATAAGTGTACGGGGGTTGGGTGGGCCGTGCAAATGGCGAGACAGCTCCTTCTTGGCCGATAGACCGACGTTGAGGAGAGATCGATGAGGTAGAGGTCGTGAGAGGAACCTGTGGGGGAACAAACAATGGCAATTCCTTAAACGTGAAGGAAGAGACAGGGTTAGCACAACATTTATCGGTTGACAGAGGTCAACCGGGACAGACTAACCGAACTCTCAAACTTGGGCCGCTTGCGGCGGCCATCTTGGAGGATATTGTCCATACTTATGTCCGAGCTGCCCAATTGCTCACTACGGGACTTCTTACCCCCGGAGACAGACCCATATCCACCCTCACTGTCACTATATAGAGAGGCCCCATCGTCATGAAAGCTACCATGTACGCTAGAGCCCCTGCTCTTATTACCCACCCGAGAGAGCTGCTTATGTTGGGAAGCGCTGCGACGGCTTCTCCCAGATGGAGACATACTGCGCTTCCGAGCCAATCTAGACCCTGGACGAGAAGGCGGCTGTCCAGCATCTGGGATTTGCGCCGACTGTATCCCGGGTGCCATCTGGAAAGGCTCGCCAAGACTGGGACGTTTGCGAGCCTCGACTGGCATGTGCCCATAAAAACGCTCTCCGTAGCCTTCTGCGTATGCTTGGACGGGAATCACCCGCATGTACACAGTCATATTATTTCTCAAGTTCTCATACCTGGCAATCAGTGTGGTGCCGTGTTCATCCTCAAAACTGACGCCGCTCGCAGCGCCGTCATAGATCCCATAGAAGTTCTTGACCGTGGTCACGATCGAGTCCGTGGTGTCATGGGGATATATCTGCACTCGCATAGGGATGCGAGCCCGAACCTTGGAGTTCTCATCGAGTAAGAGCTCGAAGGCAACGTTTTTGGGAATAGGGTTCTTGCGGGGGGGCTCCTGGGGCGCATGATCTGCATAGGTGGGCGACTCGCCAGGAGCAGGGTGCCGTTCATACTGGACAGCCTGCATGATGGGACAGTCCAGGAGGAGAGGCTACCACAAATTCTGCTACATCAAGGATTCGATTAATCGAAGGTTCGAAAAGGGTGGACAGAGTGGACCCGGCGGCGAGAGTGGGGAAGAGGCAAAGAGGCAGAGAGAGTGGCCAGGAGGGAGGGAGGGAGGTTATGGGCAACATCCATCCAAACCTACCACAAGAAGGAGACCAGAGACGGCTGTTTAGTAGGTAGATCACCCGCGATTATTTTATTAGAGTGATGGATGGGGAAGGGTTGTGGATGGGATGAGGGCACCCCAAGTCGCAACACCCGAGAGCGATTGACGAGGGAAGAAAAAACCGTTGAAAATCTAGGCGACAACCACCACGACGAGTTAGCACAATTTTCTAGCAAGATATTCCAATGGATCCCAGGGTATCCTCGGAGAAACCGAGGATGGAAAGGAGATGACCCGTCCTTCCTCGTTGTGTCCCGATGGCTTGCAGAGACGATGATTCTGCAAAGATCTGAAAGTCCCGGAAGCAGATGGAGAGGATCAAAGACTCACCTATTGGAAATTCAACTGTTTCATCCAGAGTCGCACCCGTTGTACTGATCCGAAGTCAAAACGGGGGAGGATTGGCGATGTCGATGGTCAACGTCGCAGTGGTGAGGGAGAGAGTGTGTGTGAGTCGTGTACGAAGCGCTTGGACAATGTCAGCGGTGGCATCACAGCAAGTCGACCATAACCCAATGCAGTTTCAGGGGAGGTCCGACGTGAGAGATCCTTAAAAAGGGAAATAAACACTTTAGAAATAGAGAGAAAAACTAACCAGGACAATTTCGATAAAAGATGAAGGGAAATCGGAGGGAATTTCGGGAAAGGAAGAATAGGTTGGGTCGACAACAGCAGATTGAGGAGAGGGAAGAGGAGAAGAGTTGAGTTGAGTGGGTGCAGATCACCGAACCGGTTTCACCTCAAGTCACTGGTCCTGGGAGTCGGTGACAAGAAGTAATAATACTACAACCATGACCTTACCATCCCCCCCTTATACAGAACAATTTCCTTCTATGCAATTATAACTAACTAACAGCTAATGATGCATTTTCACCCCGGATTGTTTTCTTTCCTGCTGTTGATTTTTGTGTGGTTTTAATCCTCTTGTTCATTTGTCGCATTTTGCGCTTCCACTGTCGCATTTACCGAAACCAATCGCATTTGTTACCAAGGCTATTTTCAAACTCTCCCTTGGCCACAATGAGGTCAAGGCCGGCCAATTTACATGATTTTGGGTCGCTAGCGGTCGAGATCAACTGAGACGTGGTTAATATTTCTCTACGATTCCTGTAACCCCCAATTTTTATGGGTTGTGTCGCTTGTCACGAGCTGTTCCCATGCGACCAACAAAGCTCCTCATGTCTCGATCGACCTCTGGCGCAAAGACTGAGAAAAGCAAAAAATAAGGCAGAAAAACAACTTTAGGCGACGAACTTACCAGGGCCCTTTTTTTTTTTTCTTTTTTCTTTTTTTTTTTGTACCCTTCGTTCTGGTGGTTGATTTGCTTCCCATATCTTTTCCTTTACCCAACCTATTCCGGTCGGAACAAAAAAGACAAAACAGACGTACAGAAAGTGGCGTAATTTGGCACATCCTCAGCGCGGCCACGTCGAGTGACCCCCAGATCATATCCCAGCCCACTACTGAGGAGAACGAGGACCCATTCCGTCATAATCCTTCCCTGCTGGCCATCTAAAAAGGCCCGACCCAAACAGCTTCCGGTTGGATAGGAATGAAGCGAACAACCGCTGCTTTTGAGATATGAACGTCAAAATGATAGTAATTGAGTTCGTCCTTTCGCAGAACTCAAGCTTGCGATCAGGATAGAGCGATACCATTCTCGGTCAGTCGTATGTCTACCTAGGTAGGTTGGAAGGAACTACAAACTAATTCCCGTCCCATCCCATCTAATGGCGGGAATAAACGTTGGTGCTTCAGCCAACGAAGAGTCGAGTCTTTATAGGATCTTTCGAGGCAAAGGAAGGGTCGCGCCCTTTCTACAAATTGTTGCATGCGACAAAGACACAGTAGCCAAGCGGGCGACCACGCCCAATTATTGCCTTGCTTCATGATCTGCGCCTGTCTAGACAGCGTCGGAGTCATCGTTGTTCTTTACCCCTCCTCGGGAATGGTGGGCTACGTTAGTCCGATGCTTGGGATGGACCCCCGTTCACAGGCTGTTGGGCGCAGATGACGGACGATACGTTCGAGACAATGGGCGGGGATAGCAATTTACGGCTTTGTGTCTACTATCTCTCCTACTTTATACTGTGCGCAGGTGCGACGACATCATCTTCACAAGGTCCTCATCACAGCTTGAAGAGATTGGACGTTCATTCGACCGCGGTAGATAATTAGTCGGTTACAAGTTTGTCGCATTGAGAAAAGAAGAAGAAAAATGGCGAAAAGGAAGATAAAGGCCGCGGGGAGATGACCCTTGCGCAACGACGATCAACCGACAGACCAGCTGGCGCAAAGACGCCGTGGGCGCAGTATTAATTGGACGAGTCCGTTTGAATGACCCGGTAGAGGAGAGACACCATTCATAGTCGTATCGATCCTTCAGATCATTGTCACTGTATGTATGGGACCTTTGTTAGGTAGTGGACCAAGACTACCTAGGCCACTACGTAATCCATGGGTTTCCAATACCAATCCTATGAATAAGATTCCGTGAAAAATGAGAAGGACGAAGGGGAATCATTAGATTTTGACATGGAAAACCGACAGTCATTGGGAATCAAAAAGCGGGGCCATTTTGCCAGCCCATCATTTGATTTAAATAGCACTATTGATCCAAACCGGTGGTTGTTGTCAGCGTATGGATGCAGTGTGCACACCGAAAGTTTGGGTAATTCAATAACCATCAATCAGACGGCCACTTGGCGTAGTTCCCACTGTTTTACACCGGTTGCGCATGAAAAGAGAAAAAAAAGGCGAAGCGAAAGATAGTTTGATATAAGACAGCCGATATCCCTCAGCCTAAAGAACTCAATAATATGCGGACTGGCCTGATCCTAATTGTCCTTTCGTTCTGACCAGTGGGAAGGGTTGCCCTTCACTATTGTGAATGTTTATGCTGAAGACAAGACACCTAAAGCTAGGTACGAAACTCGCGGCTTCATGATAGGTACCGCCGGTCCCACCTTGGAGGCCAGTGGTGGCTTTTTTTTTTTTTTTTTTTCGGCGATACGGGTGCAAACGGGGAATCGAAGAACCCAATCGGCTTAGTATCCAAAGCAAAGAAGAGGATTCTTAATCTTTGTACTCCGTAACCCCCAGCACTAACTATTACTGATTGTCTGTTCTCGATAAAAGACCGGTTCCTTTCGGGGAGGGGGAGAGGGATTCATCACACAAGCAGCGAAGTTGCTTAGATCTTGCGAGTTTTCGCGGACTTGAGTGACTGATCGCAATCTATACATAATATTCACGATCGATAACTCAGTGACAAGACTGAAGGATGTCAAACCACCGCAGGTAGTCCAATCCATTTCTCGAACTGTCGAATCCTCCAGCCAACACAGTAGACGGCAGCGGGTCGGATCGATCACGTGAATCCGCGTTTAATGGGTTTCGAATGCGTGTTTCCCGGCGCGCTTTCAATGCGATGAAGCAAGGTCCATCACAAGCAGCCATTTGAGGTGATCCTTCCTATAAAAGTAATTGAGAATGGATCGCATGAAGATGTAGCATATGCAAGTCACTTTTAAAACACTTGCACTTGGGTTTGGGTTTTGTTTTGGGTGTGGATAGGAAAGCGTCGACCGATGGGGAGACGCGATGAGTGATGTCATGGGCACGGAGAACGCAAACCATGCAAACACGGGGCTGACATAAGCATACCACAGCAACCCCGGAAACGGTATAGCGTGTTCGTGTTGTTGACGGTAACCAAGTAAGGCAGTGACCGTCTTCCGTCTCCAGGAGAGACGATGGGATTGTTTTTGTCTGGGCCGTCGCTCTCCTTCTCTTCTGCAATCTTACCCTCAAGATTCCTGCTCCTCCCTCGCGCGACACTCATAGATGTTGCGACGGGCACTCTTCTCATTCCATTAATCTTCGCGCGTGGTGGTTTTGAAATTATTGACCACACTTTCTCCCTTGTCGGTCCTGTCGCAAGGACTCAGTATTTTAGCGCGGGTTGGTTGTTTGTTTAGGGTGGTTTTTAGTATAACTTGGCTGCTAGTACTCCTCCTACAACCCCTTCGCTGCGAATAGGTAAACAACCGTCCCGGTGCCTCCCCCAAACATCAACCCTCACAGTCTGGCGAAGACTTTAAAGTCTTCTAGTGACTCAATATGGATGCTAAGGTGAGTTTTCTCTGTACCTTCCTTCATTGCTAGTTATCGTCCACGACGGACATCGATGTATCCCCTCTCTGCGACTATGTTTACGAATCCTGACGCGCTTGGTGTTTACCTCTCCGTCTCTGCCTTCTGGCGTAGCATGCTGATCCCACATTCTATACTGACATGTTATCAATTGTAGCCTCAGCGAATTCGCGTCCGTGGGGATGAAAATGCTCCCTTCCCTGTCGCTGCCGGTAAAACGGTTCACCAAAAAAATAAATCCACTCCCGCCTTATCCGCTGTGTTCCAGAACGGCGTGACGAAGAATGGTCCGAGAAGAGCGGCCTTCGGTGATGTCAGCAATACCGCTAAAACCGTCCAAGGCATTCGGGATGACATCTCTGTTGCGGCCAAGAAACATACAAAGGCGGTAGAGAAGCCTTCCGTGCAGGTCACGGAGAGGAAATCTTCTGTGCTGGCACAGCCTGCTCAGCGTCCAATGTCAGTGTCTGGTTTAAAAGGCCTATTGAGCAATGCGACGAATCCCAAATCCCTGGAGCCTACCGCAAAACCTATGGGCGTGCCACAACACACCGCCAACGCTCGCAAGGCCCTGAATAAACGTGGAGCGGTCTTCAAGGACCTTGTGGAGCCATTGTCAGAAAAAAGCGAACTTACATCCAAGGAAACAACTCAAACCAAGGAAGGGACTACTGGGGGTCAACTCGCGCATTCGTCGACAGCGCCTTCACAAATCGACAACCTGAAGGAAAAGGACGTGGCCAATGAGGTATCAACTGAGGATTTGGTGAACCATGACGACCGTTCCATTGTTAGCTCTGAAGTTGATGGGGAGAAGGGCGTGCCCAAGGTTGACGAAGACGTCTGTAAGGTTCAGGGTATCAAGGAACTTCCAGAGACCTCTAAAACCGGCACGGCATTAGAAGCCGATGGCTCCGACGGCGTTGTGAAGCCACTTAGTGGATCTGCCCCGGCCTCTCGTACACTTCACGATCATGTGCCCACGCACTCCGAGCCTGAGGAATCCTGGGATGATGAGGACGACGAAAATGAAGAGGATGATGGGTACATAACGGCTCGCTCCTATCGATCTCGTAGCGATAACACGACCGGTGCGACCACTACGATGCTTTTTCCAAAATACACGCTGCAGGTGAGACGAGAATTGGCACTGGCGAAGCAAATTGTTGAGGCAACACGGACCGTGGAGGATATTGAAGATGAGTACTGGGACACAAGCATGGTCGCTGATTACAGTGAAGATATCTTCGATTATATGCGGGAACAGGAGGTATGTCATTGCAGATACTGAGACTTGCTTGCAAATTCTTACTCACCGCACCCAGATCAAAATGCTGCCAAACGCCCATTATATGGACAACCAAGCTGAGATCCAATGGTCGATGCGTTCAGTCCTCATGGACTGGCTTGTGCAGGTCCACCATCGGTTCTCTCTTCTTCCCGAGACACTCTTCTTATGTGTTAACTATATTGACCGCTTCCTTTCGTGCAAAATAGTCTCCCTGGGCAAGCTACAGCTCGTCGGAGCTACCGCGATTTTCATTGCAGCTAAATACGAAGAAATTAACTGCCCTTCTGTGCAGGAGATTGTTTACATGGTTGATGGAGGCTATACAGCTGATGAGATTCTCAAAGCTGAACGCTTCATGCTTACCATGCTGCAATTCGAGCTCGGGTGGCCTGGCCCGATGAGCTTCCTGCGAAAGATCAGCAAAGCTGATGATTATGACTTGGAGACCCGGACGCTTGCCAAGTACTTCTTGGAGATTACTATCATGGATGAACGCTTCGTCGGATGCCCTCCAAGCTTTACAGCTGCTGGTGCCCATTGTCTCGCAAGACTGATGTTGAGAAAAGGAAACTGGGTAAGTTTGCCAAGGCTCTTGGGGTGTGCTATCGCTGACATCGGAACAGACGCCAGCTCATGTCCATTACGCGGGATATACATATTCGCAGCTTCATCCCCTGATTTCCCTCATGGTAGAGTGCTGCGAGATTCCTCGTAAGCATCATGCGGCTATTTACGAAAAGTATACCGACAAACGGTTTAAGCGGGCTTCTCTTTTCGTCGAAGCAGAGATGAGGAAAGGATTCAGTCTACCGGAGATCACACGGGAGAAGAGCCTTTGCCACCCACCATCTCTTGACCAAGCACAATACTGGAAGCGTGCCTAATTGCCGGTGGGAATTCCGGCAACCTTTGCCAGGACCACCTGTGGAGATCATGTAACGACGTCTTACGCTGATACTGATGGCCTCCTACAGCATATACTTGACATGCATTGGTATTAAAAATTAGAAAAAGCGAAACGAGAAACAGCTGGACCAGAAACACAGGCTAAAACCAAGAAGCGCAAGTGAGCTGCCACTTCGGCGATACACTCTTATCATGACACTTTCTTTTGTTGCTCGACCTTCCATGCCATTTTATGAGTGCTACACTTGCATTCGTCCATGTCTTTCATGCACATTTGGGATTTATAACACGGAGACAAATGTTTCGACGGCCGGGGAATCGGGTATCATCAATGGGCGGAGTTTTGCTTCTACTAATGAAAACGGATAACATGAAAACCGTGCCATCCATCCTGAACCGGGAGTTAATGGATCGATGGGTTCTTTTATTCCATTTCTTAATTAATCTGCGCCCCTTTTGCTTCCTTTGTGTATTTTGTTCTACTGACCATCCAGCCTACAATCACGAACGACACATGTCCCCTCCCGATATGCTTGGTTTTACGACATGGGACTTCATGAAAATGCCCTCAGACTTAATGTCTTTTATTCCCTTTGTTCCTTTTTTGGACTTCTTTCTGCTCTTGTTGCCCCGTTCTCCCTTATTCTGTGGGTTATCATCCAGGCTTAGTACACAGGAACTAGTCAATTGGATCTATCTATTCCTTTCTCCTCTAATCTTAAACAATCATAAGTAAAACTTATTCTAATATAGACATGCACAGAAGAATAGAAGACGAAAGAAAACAAAAAATCTATGTCTTCAGGTCTTGACTTTTCCTCTAAGTCTTCTCTCTCCCCAAAGCAACCATCTATTCAAGCATCTCACAAGCTCAAGTCTACGCCCAAACCCGGACATACTATATAAACCAATTCTCTACTGATCCAAGCCATTAAACTCAATCAACCTTTTCAGAACCTCAATCACCCGATCTGCAATATTATCATTCCCACTAACCCCCTTGATGGGCACAGACCCCGAGGCAGGATTATCGATGCGCGCCGCAATAATCTCATCCACCATCATACGTAACCGGGAAACAAGGACTCCGATGCGAGCCCAGCCGCGGAGCCGTAACCAGCCATCGACGATGAGGCCTCGGCCCGTGGTATCGAGATCGATGGAACCGCAGAAGAGGAGGAGGGAGTATGCATTGAATGCTGAGGTTGAGTCCGGGGTTAGTTACGGTCATTTATAATGCAGTGTATGTATTCGTTAAAGGTGTAGCGGTACGGAAGTGAGGTGGTGGGGAAAAAACAACTTACGGGTTAAATCTCGGACGAAGACCTTGCTTGTTGCCATTTTGGTAAAATAGCTTAGATACGCTGCTGAGCCGGGGTAACTTTGGGCTGAGAAGAGGAGGGAGCTTGGGTGGATGAAGACGCGGCCGTTTTCCTGGTTGAAGTACTTGATCGTTCGGGCGTCGGGATCAACCTCCACGGTGCCTGTGACGGAGCTCATGAATTTCTTGTCTGGGAAGGAGATCTGCGCGATTTGGGGTTGGAATGCGCCGGCGATTAGGGCTCGGAGAAGGCTTCGGCTCCCTGCATTGCGGTTCCAGCGGGGATCGGCTGCATCGGAGTAGTCTACTGGGAGGAGACCGGCATCTTTGAGGGAGGTCAGGAGTTGGGCTTTGTTGGATGAGATGTCGCGGAGGGTCTGGTGGGAGAGGAAGTTGGCGCTGCACCATGATTGCGTCTGCCAGTAGCCTTGGGCTTTGGCGCGGTCTGACCATTGTTGGTAGGCGGATAGGTCTGTGAGGAGGTCTCCGTCTCCACGGGAGAAGGATGCTTTGGCGGCATCTGCTTCCTCGCGCTTGTCGCGGGGTGAGACGAAGGGGCTCTTCACGGTTAGGATTGCGGATATGGTGATGCAGCTGTCGATGCAGCCGAAGATAGAGCCATATACCATGAGTTTGGCGCATCGCAGGTCAGCAGGGATCATGGATAAGTATCGTCCAAGGGCAGTCAGTTTGTCATGGTCCAGAGCTCCAACACGATGTAGGAAGCCCAAGGCTCCTTCAACGGCCACGCTTTCAGGCGGGGTGATGGTGTTTGCCAGGAAAGTAGCGACATCGTTGATGCCCTGCATAGATTTGACTGACAGGCACAGTTGCTCCAATGGCACCCGGCGGATTTCAGGATCCGGTCGTGGTGCCATCTTAATCTCTGCTTGGCGGGTGTAGAGCTTGTAGCATGCACCGGCCCTAACACGACCAGCTCGTCCTCGTCGTTGCTTACAGGCGGCTTGTGATGCCCATACCTCCTGAAGTCGAACCATGTTATCTTTGGGGTCGTAACTCGTTTCCTTGACGCGGCCCGTATCGATAACAGCAACAACATCCTCAATTGTAATTGAAGTTTCAGCGACGTTGGTCGCCGCAATGACCTTTCTCTTCCCCTTTGGGGGGCTCAAGAAAACACGCCGTTGCTCAGCGGGCAGAAGAGATGCATGTAAAGGAAGTGGGTGCACATTGGGGATCCTCTTCACGGCGTTTAAGCACCTTTCAATCTCCAATGTACCGGGCAAGAAGAT
Source organism: Aspergillus coremiiformis (assembly GCA_009193565.1). Taxonomy (NCBI): domain Eukaryota; kingdom Fungi; phylum Ascomycota; class Eurotiomycetes; order Eurotiales; family Aspergillaceae; genus Aspergillus; species Aspergillus coremiiformis. The sequence goes on along the minus strand of ML739116.1, from coordinate 63,630 downwards.
AAGGATACCTCCTGGTTGATCCCCCAGTTGAGCATCAATATATCGAACAGTGGATGCGATAAGTTCGTAGTTTATACCCATTCCCATGTTACGAAGAATCTTCCCGAGCGACTCTTCACCTTGTGGCGAGGAAAATGATTCTCCCTCGAAATCCCTCTCGGTCAGTTCTGGTGAAAACCCTGTGTCGCGAATGACATCGTCCAGGTAATAGTCATCCACAGGGAAAGTGCGCCCAGGAATATTCACCAATCCAACATTCTGCCGCCCGCCAAAGTAGTTGATAAAGATTTCTGCGTCAAGGGTTGCACTCATTAGTATAACCTTCAGGTCTTTGCGGTACCTGAGAACATCCCGTAGAAGGGCAAGTAGGAAATCAGTATCAAGACTCCGTTCATGAACCTCATCCACCACGACGTGTGTGACGTCCGCGAGAGAGCTTGCGACATTACCATCCGCACCACTTCCAGATTGTATACGACGAAGCAAGACACCAGTTGTGACAAAAGTAATCTTCGTCTCCCCAGACTTGATCTTGGAATCACCTCGGATGATATACCCAACCTCCTCTCCCACCGAGGTGCATCGCTCATCGCTCACTCGATCTGCAAGACCTAAAGCAGAAATCCTCCGTGGTTGCGTGCAAATAATGTTCGCAATAGCACCAAGATCTCGTTTGACCATATCGTCTAAAATGAATTGAACAGACTGTGTACTTTTACCGCTACCCGTCTCACCAGAAATGATAGTGACCTGACGGGAGTTCACAGCGCGTATTATAGAATCTTGGATATTCCAGGCAGGAAGCGCTTCTCGCTTTCGAGTCATATCCTGTTGGGCCGACGTTGACTGTCTAACCTGCCAAGCCTCTCGGACAGATATACTCTGAGGTGAGCCTGATTGCCAGTTTATCTCTTTGCTTTTCTTGCGAGGCTGCCGCACAGGAAGTTCTGAAATATTTCCTGGGGTAGATGGCGATGCGGTGACCGTTGCAATGTCTCGTAGCTTGCCCGGATTTTGCATAATTCCCGGAAGATGTATCTCTAACCAGTCAAGTAAATTATATACCATTGGCTCTCCCAAGAAGTTTTCCTCAGCATGCTTCACCGCTTGACGGATCGCACTAAGTCGTATATAAGAGGGAATACCTTTCGCTTTTATCGAAATAATCGGTGCTGAGGATGGATAATGGCCGGAGGGTCTTTGAAACCGGAAGGACGCCGACTCTGGTAAGTCCGAGGCTTCGCTCTTGACCTCGCATATCTTGGGCGATATCCGACAGTAGCGCTCACCGAAGATAGCTTCCAGGGTCTCTTGCTCTTCTGCCCAAGAGTCTTCGCCCTCGGGAGATATAGAAACTGCAGAAGAAGTTGGCCCATGTACTAAAGTGGTTTGCAGCATCTCGGCTGTTCCAAACTCATCCCCTTGTTTACTGTCCAGAGCCCGCGAGCAAAGATCGGTAGGATAACCGATGGTGGCCAACCGCTTGATCTTCGCCTCTCTTGCAAGATCATCACTAGCTAGACTCACACCGGCAGAATATGATTCTGGTAGACACCACGATGGAAGGTCATCCTCTGGAACGTAGATAAGAAGCCATTCAAGTACCTCTTCTCTGTCTTTGCACGCAGCAGTCGCCTCATCCACATGGCTGCGCCGGAAGCCCAAGCGAGTGAACTCTTCAATGATAGAGTTACGCTGGGATTCGGGGATTTGCACATTGTAAGGATTCCAAATTGCATGCTGCTGCAGTAGGCTCTCAATCTCCCGACGCACTTTACTTCCCAAATCCACTTTCGGAGCGTGCGACCAGATCTTCTTCCCTCTATTATCACCACTGGACCCCAAGCCCAATTCAACCGTGGGGTGTTCTTTCGCTTTAGCCTGATTCTTTTCTCGCTCTTTTCGTTTTTGTTCCAAATCGGCTGCAGCACTTTCGCGCTCTTGCTTAGCCAAAAATGGATCGGCTTCGTACATCCACCCTTTGCCTTCCTTGGTATCCGCAGTCTTTATCTCCACAAAATCCTCTTTCCAGAGCTTCTTATAGGTCGGTGGAAGCATCATGTGAATGTTCTTCATGTTACAGACACGGTAAAGAGCGTATGTGGCAGCGAAGTGACGAGCTTCCAGAGCCGTAGTTTGCGCGGCCAAATGCTTATGTGATGGAGGTGGCTTCATGGGAGGAAGAGTAGTTGCTTCGCGAGTCTTAGGGTCGACACGTTTCAAAATAACCGCTGATATATATCCTTCTGGTGTTTTTGCCTAGTATTTGAGGAACATGATTAGCCACATTGTACTTGCGCTGTGGACCATATGTTATTGCCGAAGACATTCTCTCCATCCTTTGCTTACCATTGTATACTCAGGCTTCTCCCACTTCTGCTTCTGACAATGCTCCGAGAGTATATTAACCGGTAGCTTACCGGTCCATGAAGCGCCACCAATCACCTGCTTCACAGAAGGCTTCTTCTGCTCCTCTGGTGGAGGTTGCGCTTTCTTCGCAGCTTCAGCCGCCGATTTCTCTGCGGCGGCTTTGGCTTGCTTGGTACCCGGTTTGGGACCTCCTCCACGGGCGTCAGTTTTTTTCTTGGGACCCATTCTTCCACGATGGATTTATCTTATATAGAAGACGCCCGTGGAGCAATTATGCTCTTCCCAAAAACAAAAAAAAAAAAAAAGCGAAGCGGGATCAAATCGCTGTGAAAGCGGAGGTTGGCAGTCCCGCACTAAATTTATAAAAATAGGGCTGCGGGGAACTGGTAAGTAAGTCGCCGCTGATCGGCCTTTCTGGGTCCTCCTCCGCATCTTCTTTCAATTCCGAGCACAGCACACTTGACGGTCTAACAGGCCCAATATAATTATTCCGATCTAGACCTCCAACGATGGCAGGTGACTCACCGCCTCTGGAAGCCCAAAACACCGCCCCTGCGACAGTTGCGTCTGAATCGCAGACGGGGAAACCCGGGAAGAGAGACGCCTGTATGTAATAATGGGAATGTATACACCGCATCATGCATGCGCTACGAGTTGAGTTGAGTTGAGCTAATTTCAATAGTCGCCGAGCTCCTCGCCCCTAAACCCAAGCAAGCAAAACACACAAAAGACTGTCCATCTACAGATCCATCACACAAGAGAGCCACCGGGGGCCCGCGAGACGCTCTCGGCGCTTACATCGCCAACCCTGGATCTTATCCTCCCAGTATTGTGGTTTATCACAACGATGACTTTGTCGCAATTCACGACCTTTTCCCCAAGTCAACCCTCCATCTCCTGCTTCTCCCTCGCGATGCTTCTAAATCCCGTCTCCACCCATTCGAGGCCCTCGAGGACCCGGTATTCCTGGGTAAGGTGAAAGAAGAGACAAAAAAACTTCGATCTTTAGCCGCGGCGGAGCTCAGACGGAGATATGGGAAGGACTCTGCTCAGGATAAAAAGAGACAAGAAGCGCTTAATGCGGATCCTCCGCCAGATGAACTGCCCCCGGGAAGAAACTGGGAACAAGAGGTTATGTGCGGAATCCATGCGCATCCATCTATGAATCATCTACATGTCCATGTTATTTCGGTGGACAGGTTCAGCGACCGGCTGAAGCATAAGAAGCATTACAATAGCTTTTCCACCCCCTTCTTCGTTCCTATCGATGACTTTCCTCTAGCGCAACATGATGTCAGGAGACATCCTACGAGAGAGGGCTATTTGCGGCGAGATTACCTATGCTGGCGCTGTGGGAAGGACTTTGGAAACAGATTTTCCGAGTTGAAGGTACATTTAGAAAAGGAGTTTGAGAGTTGGAGACGGTTGTGAATGAAGAAATCCATAAGGGACTGAGGCGGCCCTTTGTATTATTATGACGCATCGATCAGTATAGAAGCATACATAGATCGACTGGTTCCATTGGAGACACAGCTGTGTCAAGGTCTGAGGTTCTAGAAGCTACATTTACTAACGCCAATTTTTGTAAATATACACGCCCCAATCAGCGATGGCAGTGACTTGTGACCAATCACATTTTCAGCGATCTTTGGCCCCAAGTTTGCTAATCTCACACAAGACTCGTTGGTATAACCATACAAGGTCCAAAATATAACAGGACCTGACTCTTCCTTCTATAGTTCTCAAGACCTCCTACCACTGCACCCTTTAAGCACGGCTCTTGGAGCGCGAGCTGCCCTTCACCTTACGGGCCTCAGGACGGGTGATGTGGTGGGCAGGAATCCAATCAGCATTGTAGGTGGTTGCCGACGAGACTGCGGGGCTGCTGGGTTCGGCAGTTTCGTCCTTCTTCGCAGTACCAGAAGTCTTCTTGGGGTACTCAGAAACCTTTCCGCTTTTGCGCTTCTGGGGGAAGTAGGGAGCGATCCAAACGGTGTAGAAGAAGTAGACGACACCAGAAAAGCAGGCAAGGAGGAAGAAGTACAGGAAGAGACTAGAAATCAAGGTTAATTATTGGCCGCGAGCGCGTGAGACGATCCATCTTACATCTGGGGGTCGAAGAAGCTGAGTTCCTGTTCCACGACGCTGACGGTACCATTGTAGGGGTAGACGGTATAGAATCTGCCTTCAACATCGGAGACGACGGAAACGAGGCTAAGTCTCAGGTCCTGGGGGTGCATTTCGGTGGTAATCTCGTAGCTCAGGGTTTCCGTCTGACCAGCGGGGATTTCCACACCGTATCCGGTTGCAGTCAAGTTCCGCACAATCATGCTGTTCTCTTCCTCCAGGGTGGACAAGGTACCACCAATCAAGTTCACCTTCACGGGGGCAGGCTCGTCATTGGTGAAAGCGACAAGTGCCTGGGTCGGATAACCGTTCACAATCTTGACACCGAAGATCTCAGAGGCAGGGAAAGAAGCTTGCGCCGTCAAAGCGAGCTTTGTGGTCTCCACAATTTCTTCCGCGTTCTCAGCAGCATCCTACCCATGAATATTACTATGTTAGCGATTGAATTGACCTCATTAGGGCCATTGTATTCTATAACCGAGGGAACATACTGCGGCGAAACTGCCGCCGATTAAGGCATGGACTGAGAACAAAGCCAACGACAGAAAACTAAAACGAGCCATTATGTCCAGCGGGAGGGGGCGAAGAAAGAAAATCGGAAGGGGGAAAGGAAGAGAAGAAGAGGAAAAGAAAACGATCCCAAAAGGATTGAAGACACAAAGAAAAGGGAGTGGGAATGGAACCTGCAGTGAGTAAAAAGGTAGTGAGATAGTGGAGGAGAAACAATGAATCTGCCGTTTGCTCCACGTAGGCGTTTAGATTATAGTTTTGTTTAGTGCCTTAGTCACGACTTCCCCATGAGTTTCCGCTGAGTCAGCTCCCTGGTCGGAAAAAGAAAAAGAAATGCCCGAGTGCGACTACTCCGTACTACGGAGTAAGTCTTAAGTCTATTGTGTACTAAATAAAGTACGCGGTGTTCGGCACCCGTGGACATCCAACTGGACTACTCCGTACTTGCTGTACGAAGGAGACAATCCATTGATTGATCGATCCTCTTCCCCTTGTGAATGTAAATTCAAATGTGAAGAAATTGTCGCACGTAACTAGTCACTTTGCTTATCTTGCCCTGTTTCCCCTTCCCCCCCTCTTCTCTCTCCATCTTAAAATAAAACAATACTATACTAATATATATTTTAGTATTCTCTTCTCCCCTTTCCCCTTGCAACATTAACGCCTATCCGTACTATTATCAGACATTCACCCATCTTCTTCCCCTAAACTCCTGTCTCCACCCTTAACTTACTTTGACTTTCTCATCTCCACATCCATATCAACTTAGCTGTATACAAACATCCATCATGACTGCCCAAACCTTCCTTGAACGATATAAACAGTTTGGCGAAGTAGAGAAATTAAGGGACAACCTGTTTAAGGTACTACCTTTCCAAATACGGCGCTTATACGATTCTCTTTATTTTTTTAACGGTCCTTCTCGGCCACCAGGAACTGCTGCAACGGGCAACGGAGCTTGAGGATGCATATCAACAAGAGCGACTGGACCATGAGCGGGAAATGCGCTTTAATCGGGACATCCAGATCCATGAAATGGAATTAATGGATCAGATATCAAGAATTAAAGCTATTATGGTGAGAGCTGATGAAGATGGAGAAGCCCTCTGCCGAGCACTGCGCTAACGATGGCGGTTGTGGTACTGTAGGACCGGGAACCTTTTATAGTCGTGCTTCTCGATGGAGGCGGAATAATCTTTAAGGACGAATATCTGCAACAAGGAGAACAGGGGGGCCTTAATGCGGCAAAGAAGTTCTATTCAGCCTTGCAGGACTATGTCTGCAGCAACTTCCCGACTATCAACTCACCTAAGATAATAACGAAGATGTATGTCAATGTGAAAGGACTAAGTGACCTCTGCGTCCGTGGCGGTGTCACAACCGAGCCGTCTTTGATCGAAGATTTTGTCCGGGGCTTCAATAGTAGTTATCCGCTTTTTGATCTGGTCGAAATCGGCACCGGGAGAGAGAGTGCCCATGATAAAATCGGAGGTATGCTGTACTTTGTATCTGTTGGAATGGTATATGCTGATCGGCCGTTCTGCTTTCTTCTCCAGAGGCCTTCAAATTAAATTTATACAACTGCCATTGCCACCAAATCTTCCTGGGTTGCTCGCAGGATAGTGCTTATGCTCGGATTCTGGAGGACACGCTGGCTGATAGAGACCTCATAGGACGAGTTTCTTTGATTGAGGGTCTCCCATTTGGAGGTGACCTGGACTTAATAAAAGCATCTTACAGAGTTACCAGATTCTCGGATCTTTTCCGAGATACGAAGATATCTGTATGGGCACCTTGGAAAGCTGCCGTGGCTAGCAAGCCTCGCTCTCTCACGCCGTCGCCCGTTCAAAATGTAACCCTCTCACGAACGTCGACCAACACTACGACAACAAGTAACAGCGTGCCCATATCTTCTCCATCCACGAATACTCCCAGCTCTGGGGAATTTCAAATTGTGCGGTCCAAATCATCTATCCCGCCACCCCCCAAAATCGTGGAACGAAACAGGTACGGCCAGCGTGTAGACCGACTTGACTTAAAAAGTATCCCTCGCGATGAGATAAACCGCATTAAAAAATTAAAGCTGTGCAACTTTTACTATTTGCAAGGGGAATGCCCTAATGACAGCTGCCATCACGATCATTCCCGAAAATTAACCAAAACCGAGTATGCGGTATTGACAGCTATCGCCCGCATGACTCCGTGCCGCTATGGGCTGGAGTGCGATGACCCGGAGTGTATGTATGGACATCGCTGTCCGCAGAGTGAGCCTGGTAAGAAGGATTGTTATTGGGGCTCGAGCTGTCGATTTGACATTTCGGCGCACGGAATCGACACCAACATCGTCAAAGTGACTAAGGTCTAATATTCTCCTTTGTCTACTGCACCTTCTCATGCTCGTTTTTGCTACAGGTGTACTCCCTTCGGTCTCAGCGTTCCTACTTCTTCTTCTTCTTCTTCTTCTTTTCTTTTCCCCTTGTCGCCGCGCATCTAAGCCAGCTTCTGCTCTAATAAAGATGAATTTCGAGGTTGATATGTGTACAGCTTACCGCTCGAACTGAGCGGATTGTATTTACCAAAGAATGAGTTTATCTACATACATTATGTATTTACGCCAGGGACGATAGACTCGTCATCTGGTAGAGGCAGTTGTTTTCGCATCAAACCTACTAAGCAGGTACACGAAAAGAAGTTAAGACTTGAAATTTCACGTACCGTTTAAGGTAGAGGGTATAAAAATACACTAATGAAGAATTGTGAATCATGAATCAATAGTTGTCTGAAACATGCCAAATCGCCTCTCCCAACCAAAACAGTCTTGCTGGCCGCAACCGGATTTATCGTCCGGCATTTCGTCTGCGTCTGAGAAGTGAGAACACCTGACACCATACTCCTGTATACAGCAAATGAACGGTCTAGAAGAGGTGCGGTCCAGCTTGAGAGGACCTTGGTCGTTTTCTTCTGCATGCTTTTTCTTTCGTTCCTCCAGATCGCCCCACAGAATAAAAAGCCGTTCGCGTAAGATCGCTAACGTTCTTGGATCTTTGCGCAAACTAGACGAACACGACAAATTAGAGAAATCGGTTGAGAAAGGAACCCCCCTCCTGACTCTTCTATGAAGGACTTACTCGGCGGCACTCATTTTTAGCAAAAACTCTGCGTCAGCGCCTGACACAAAAAGTTTGATATGTTCCTTAGGCTGTCCCGGGGGAGGAGGTAAGGCATCCTCAATCAGGAGACAAAAACGCCACTCCCATTGAGTGATACTATCACCTTCCGTGTTGCCGGGCATGCTGCTGCGCGAGCGATTATCTTTAGGTTCTGGGGGGACTGCAAAGTCCTCGATATTAGGAGGGAAGAAGTCGGCGACACGAACAGTAGCTCTGTAACAGAGGTTTTGGAACGGAAGACGATATGCGATGCCCTCATGAGACTCAAAGTCATGAAATTCGCTTGTAATGATATCCTCAATCCTTCGTCCACGAACGCTTTCATAGCTGGCCCTGACTGCAATTGCGGCTCTTTCAGTTATTTGTCCATTAACACCGGAGGAGTAATAATACCGTGTTCATTAGGTCTGTTCCGCTCTCTCAGTTGTCGCGCTGTTTCGCTTACTTCCTTGACACCTTCCCGCCTTTTCTTATTGCGATCTTTCGAGCCTTTCGCTGACTTGGCATTTCCCTCAGCTTTCCGCTTTCCAGTATTTATTTCCTTGTAGTAGTCCGTTTTTCGACGGTGGAGCTCTTGAGTATTGTCATTCTTTTCCGGATCCAGGATGTGCACATTATTGTAACGAGCTGAGTGCATGGCAGCTTCAAGCGTCCCATTTACACGGTTCACCTTAATGTGAACATTGACCAAGCAGACAATATCATTATCCTTGACATTTTCCCGGGCAACGCTCGCATGTGGCTCCCATAATGTTACCGGCAAAGACATTTGGCCGGTCGGACCTGTCCACTTCTTTCTACTCCGATAGTAGAACGTATCACCAGGGTCATCATGGACAGGAGTATGATCATGCAGCTTATTATTTGTCGTATAGTCGCTTAAATACAAGAGTACTTTCTCGCTGTTCTGGGGATATATCTTGACTACTTCACCGACGAGGTCCACGAACGTGCCCTCCTTGATATCCTTTAAGAGGGTAACTTTCCTTTGCATTCGAGTACTCTGTGTCCAACCTGAAGCTTGGCCTGTAAAGGATTGGGAATTTGTAAGTTGCGAATTCGAGGCATTGCGAAACTTTGTGATTCCAGAGATACTTTCCAATAACGCCTGGCATCGTCTCTTCTCCACATATGATGGCTCAAAGGGAGTTGGACCACATATGGGAACATTAGTGGACGACGGATCTGGGTCCGAACGGAAGATAGCCCATGGGATGTTCGCGTTGTCAGCTGCAACCCCTAGCGGTTTGCCATTAAACCTCCTAACCTGTATTAGAATCGGTCAGTATAGACCAGGATATCAGGTTCCGGAGAACAAACCCAGAGATTTCGCAGAAGGACAACGTCGCCTTCTTGCACAGGTGGTAGTTGGGACTCATTCGTTTTAAAGTACTTGACTTTCAGTCCGTCCCATACATGGCCATTGTTTAGGTTATCGGACTTGAGAGTGAAGGTTATGCATGGTGAACCGGCCGATTTGAACACGCCTTGGAAAACGTCAACAACTACCCCAATTAGATTTACATTCCCCTGTGAGTGAAGAGCGGTCGGGATGTCAATCACTGTTGAAGATGGCGACCCAGGGACCATTGTCCGTGAAAGTACGGAGTAGTAGTAGTTGTATGTGGCTATTGCCAACCGCAATTGCAATTGGGGACAGACACAGATCACTCTAGCGCATGCGATAAGGATAAGGTCAAACAAATAAAAGTCAAAAGAGAAATCCAAATGAAATCTAGACAGCGACACGACATCTGGAACGCGTCTTAACAACAAGTTTACCAGTTGCCAGGCGCCAACTTCGCTTAGGCGGGTGTGGCACTTTTACTGGAAACGGGCGGTCGAAAACAGCAAATCAGCGGGCTATCCCGTGACTGAAACAATCCCACCTCCGGCCAAAGCAAAGCATCAACACTTTTTTCCCCTCCTTCATCTCTTGCCCGCGTTGTCTTCCTTAAGACTGTCTGGTCTTGCTATTTTATTGATCCGTGCTCATCAACTTCTGAGCTGCTATTATTTTTCTTAATTTCTTGTGACTATTTTTCTCTTCCAATTTTTTCTTCCATCTGGAACCTTTGTGGTTCGTGCGCTTTGTTTTCACCCCTCAGTGTCCTAAGCAACCATGGCCGAGCGCTACATCCCAGAGCATCGTCGCACCCAGTTCAAGGCCAGGAATCAGTTCCGGCCTGACGAGCTTCGTCGTCGCCGTGAGGAGCAGCAAGTTGAAATTCGCAAGCAGAAAAGAGAGGAGAACTTGGCCAAAAGGCGAGGTATTCAAACCCGGGATGGTGGGATTGGTGTAGGAGGCGGCATGCCCGCTGCCACCGAGAGTGACGATGAAGCCAGTGCCATAGAAAGCGAGGTATGCTCTATTTGAAATTGTATTTGTTTCTCTTTTCACTACTCCAGATGTCTATTTACTTGTTGTTTTTTTATTATGATTATAATTATTATTATCTACGCTCTAATCTCTTGTTTTTCTTTTCCGTTATGCGCCCCAGTGACGAGCTTTTTCACCGCCCTATTGCTGCTGGTCCTGAGCTTCAGAATGGAAAGCACACGACCATCCTTTACCCATCACTCCCTTCGATATGCATGCCTATGGAATTCAAATGGCTAATGAATTATTTTCAAGCTCAATGTGGAACTCCCGGAGATGGTGAAGGGCGTCTTCTCAGATCAGATCGAGTCGCAGATCCAAGCCACAACTAAGTTTAGGAAACTGCTCTCCAAGGAGCGCAACCCTCCTATCGAGCGCGTTATTGAGACGGGTGTCGTGAGCCGTTTCGTGGAGTTCCTCCGGTCCCCTCACACTCTAGTTCAATTTGAGGCGGCTTGGGCTTTGACCAACATCGCATCTGGATCTGCTCAGCAAACCCAGGTGGTCATCGAAGCCGGCGCTGTACCCATTTTTGTCGAACTTTTGAGCAGCCCGGAACCTGATGTCCGAGAGCAGGCCGTTTGGGCTCTGGGTAACATTGCTGGTGATAGCCCCCAATGCCGTGACTTCGTTCTCAACGCCGGCGCACTTCGTCCCCTCTTGAACTTGATCAACGATGGCCGGAAGTTGAGCATGTTGCGCAACGCTACATGGACTTTGAGTAACTTCTGCCGTGGCAAGACCCCCCAGCCCGATTGGATCACGGTATGCTACCTTACGTATTGTACAAGGCTGCGAACCTTGACTGATACCTTCATAGATTGCCCCTGCTCTTCCTGTCCTCGCCAAGCTTATCTACATGCTTGATGATGAAGTCCTTATTGACGCGTGCTGGGCTATCTCATACCTCTCCGATGGTGCAAACGATAAGATCCAGGCTGTTATTGAGGCAGGCATCCCTCGTCGCCTTGTGGAGCTTCTCATGCATGCCTCGACCTCCGTCCAGACTCCTGCCCTCCGGTCGGTTGGAAATATTGTGACTGGTGACGACGTCCAGACTCAAGTCATCATCAACTGCGGCGCTCTTCCCGCTCTCCTCTCTCTCCTCAGCTCTACTAAGGATGGTATCCGTAAGGAGGCCTGTTGGACTATTTCTAACATCACCGCTGGCAACTCTAGCCAGATCCAGGCTGTTGTTGACGCTGCGATTATCCCCCCATTGATCAACTTGCTCGCCAACGGCGACTTCAAGACCCGCAAGGAAGCTTGTTGGGCTATTTCCAATGCCACTTCTGGTGGTCTGCAGAAGCCTGACCAGATTCGCTACCTCGTCTCTCAAGGATGCATTAAGCCCCTCTGCGATCTGCTTGCTTGCCCCGACAACAAGATCATCCAGGTTGCTTTGGACGGCCTGGAGAATATCCTCAAGGTTGGTGATATGGACAAGGAGGCGGCACAGAGTGGAGAGGCCCGTGTCAACCGCTTTGCCCTGTTCATCGAAGAAGCCGGCGGTATGGAGAAGATCCACGACTGCCAGAACAATGCCAACGAGGAGATTTACATGAAAGCCTACAACATCATCGAGAAGTACTTCTCCGATGAAGAAGAGGCTGGTGGTGACATCGATGAGGTTGCTCCTCAACAAACCCAAACGGGATTCACCCTCGGCACTGCCCAGCAACAGCCCGGTGGATTCAACTTTGCCAACGGTGGCGACTCCATGGATATGTAAAAGTGGGATTTTCTCTGAAATTAATATTAACACAATTGAGATTCAGGCTATCTGATTCGATTCTACTTCCTGCTAGATCCTACGTGGCGCAGAGCGGCCGCCGTGTAACGAAGAACAAAAGCATCAGTTCAACTTCGCAGAGCGATTGGCCTTGTAGCGTTCAAGGCGAAATCGGGGTTGTGTTCTCTGCCTTCAAAATAACGTTTCCAGTCTATTCAGTACCTCTTTTACCTCTGTCTTTTGACGTTCAAGCACGAGTCAACGTTTTCTTTACCCCCTTCCCATCCTGCCTTCCTCTTGCCCCTTCCCCCTCCCCCCTCCCCCCTGCTACGATTTATTTCCCGATTTTTGACCGTTCACGATAAACCAGATTCACCGTCATGTACCCCCTTTACACTTCCATGTTTACCGTAGCATCCCATACACCGGCGTAATCGTTTGTTGATTTGGTTTACCCTTTCCAGTTTCAATTTTCTTTCTCGATGGGTTTCTTTGGGTGTGATCTCTGCTGTCCGTCGCTACCAAGGCAACGAGTAAACTGACCAAATTGTTCTCCAGACGATGGTTGCCACAAACTATGAATGCGACTTTTGGAATTATTGGAGGTCCATGGGTTCATTATCGATAGACAAATTCACGTCAATAGTCGAATAGGTCCCGTGGTGACGGATAGTTCGATAGTTCAGAAAAGATACATCCCTTTTCAAGTTTTTCCCGCCCTTTTTCATCTACAACCTATTGCAGAGAGCGTAGATTCTATTGATTTCTGTGACTCAATAATACCTCCAGACATACAAACGATGTACAAATTTTCAAGAATCATCGGAGTTAAGACATCAGGGAAGAAAGTCCTTCAGTATGTACAGCGGCATAAGTTACATAGGTAGCAATTAAACACATTGCAGCAAACGCCAGCGAGCACGATTTTCACATTACGAGTAAAGAGGACAGCAAAAGAAAAGAAAGGAAAAGAAGAAGAAGAAGAAGTGGGGAAAGAAGATACTCAGAAAGGAAAAAAGACGAAAAAGGAAGCCTAACAGAAACTGGGAGCTGACGGCCATCATGGGAATAGGAAAGACATGGAGATCAACCAACACCTTTGAAAAATACCGAGTTAAAAAGATACGAAGTTGATATAGCAGCAAGAAATAGACAGAGCATCCCTTTTCCCGAAAAGAATCATCGATAGATATATTATTCAATCAAATCAGTCACCCATAACTTCATCTTCGTCTGGATCAGCCGCAGCAGGATGTTCTTCCTCTTCCTCTTCATCATGATCTTGTTCGATATTATCGTCCTCTATGAGACCTCTTGCGCGCAGATCTTCGTCGTCATCTTCTTCAAGATGGAGTTGCACGTCTTCTTCTTCTTCCTCCTCGTCATCATCCTCGTTTACTCTTTCCGCGGACTTGTGGTTATCTTGCCGCTTGCTGGAGCTACTTTGCCCCTTGTTTGACTCCTTGGCAGGAGGTGGTTGCTTGCCTTTGGGTCGAGGGTTCTTGGGTTTACGATCGTCGAGGAATGAGACTACTTCGCGATAGTTCTGGCCTAAGTTGGATTTGTGTTTGACCAGTCTTTGCTTCAGTTGCCCACGCTCTTCTCCAGAGGCGTCGATGATGCGACCTACAATCGCTAAAACGATCTTGCCTGTGAGTTCGCAAAGACGCTGTTCAGACACAATCGTGGACCGCAGACGCTCGTTGGCGATTAATTCTGCTTCAGAACCAGAGTCATCTTCATCATCGGAAGGCTCCTTCTCCACCTCGGATACAGGTTCGTCGTCAGCTGCGGGCTCCAAGGATAGGCGTAGCTTCTTTGCATAGGTACGTTCTGCTACTCCGTGGATCTTCACAATTAGTTTATGCATGCCACCACTAATTTCGTGAATCAAGCTTCGGGTTTGGAAGATGACATCCTCGTCGTTATTAGCGCTCTGTCCCGCATGCCGAAGGGTACCGAATAAGGTCTGTAGGTCTAAAAGCGACGTGGTTGCTGAGAAACGTATATCATCCAAGCCTGAACGTGCCTGCATGATAGCGACGAGAGTTGAAACGAACTGTTCCCGACTCTTCGTCAAGACTTCGAAGAATTCAGTATCAAAAGAAGATTTTCCGGCGGTCAGGGCAGCCGTCAAAGACTGGACCTTCCACATGAAGTAGAACAGCAGTGTCCGGATACTACTTCTCACCAGTTCAGTCTCTGCTCGTGCGGATTCTTCATCGTCCTCAGTCTCGCGCAGGCCACGTTCCGCCAAGTGCATAAGAATATTGAAAGGTGCCTCTGTAGTATCTTTGCTCTTGCCCTTGGACCGTGAAGGAATGGCTTCCAAAATTTGTGTGCAATCGGTTACACTGGCAAGGTTGGAGATTCTCATCACAGTGTTGGTAAGTTGGTTGAGAGTAGAGTCAGGTATTGACCTGCCCTCCAGAACTTCCTTCTTTCGGGCCAAGGTGGTGAGCGTATCGATCATGTCATCCCACAGCTCCTGAACCTTACTTTCTAACGCCTCCCGCATATCGTCAGAGCTTTTGGCATGAAGGAAAGCGATACTGGCCTCTGCGAGCACATCCTGGTCAGAGTGTGTTAAGAACTGCTTGTTGATATCATTCAGTAATGATGTATAGGCGGTAGCATCCTTCTGTAGATCTTGTATCTTATCTAGATCGACAAGGTGTTCAAGTCGTAGAACGGCAGAAGCAGCCTCTGGTACAGATCCGAACTTATTCAAAAGTTGCGGGATAATCTGCGCAAGGCTATGGGCAATCTCTTCTTGAAGTTCAGGGATTTTGTCGGTCAATGTCTTAACTTTCCGCCCTCTTTTGTCAATATCAGACTTGGCCACTTCGAGAACACGCAATTTAACGGCACAACATAGTACTTCCAAGAGGATAACTTCCTGTCCTTCCTGCATCTTGTACAGCTTTTTGATAGCCCCAGACGTATCATCCTCAGACGGACTATCTGCAATCTGGGAATGATCGTAAAGCAAATGCCCAGCCAAGGACTGCCACTGGGTCAATTCTTTGAGGTAAGGATAAATAGCCTCAGTGACAAGAACAAATCGGGTATTAACTGGAGTGCCTGAGAGCATGCCCTTGGACGAGATGGTGGGCTGATCGGGTTTGTACTCATTTTCAAGCTCGTCATAAGACTGAAGGATGTCAACCAGACATTTAAACTTGATCCACGAACGTTTGGGTGATTCGAAATCGTCTTCATCCTCTTCGCCAAACATCTCATAAATCTCATCCCGGATCTCTTCAATCGTAGAATCGAACACATCCTCGACGTTAGCGACAAAGAACCGGCCAGCCGCCTTCCGAATCCGTGGCTCTGACTCAAAGACAAGTCTTCCCACCGTGTCGATATCGCTGGGCTCGATTAATCCGGCGTCCCGAATAAGATCCACTAATTCAATCGCAGAGGCGCGAACCCCAACGTCGGCATCATGAGCAGCCATTTCCACCATTCTTTGACAGAAACGGCCGGTATATGAACGCAGGCCTGCAATGTTGTCTTTGTTTTCGTATAGGCTGCGAAGTTGGGTTACAACGACGGAGCGTGTCTGGGCAACAGTGTCGGATAACATCCAGCCAAAGTATCGAAGGAACTGTCCCTCGAAGAAATATTCTCGGTAGCTACGTAACCATTCTCCCAGTGCCGCCATACATGCTGCGCGAATATTAGGATCGACATCCCGGTAACGGTGGACGAACACGACATTAACGCCATCTTTGAGGAAGTCATCGATAGTTTCCAGTTTGTTCTCGCCGTCTTTGATAGCCTTCTCAATAGCTGCTGCTCTTCCTTGGTTTACTGATTTCTTTTTCTTCTCGCTTTCGAGCTGCTTGCGAGAAGTAGAAACTGTGGTCATCAACTCTCGAGCGACATCACAAAGGGCGCACATGATCGCTAGGGCAATAATAGTTGAAGTGTGTCTGAAAGGCCGACATGCCGAGGTTGAAAGAGCAGATAGCCAGATTTGGACATTCTCGAAGAGGTTTCGATCATCGTACAAAACCGAAGAATGGTGCAGAGTCTGGATAAAGGACTTGAAAAATTCTTCCAAGACAGGTCGGAAAGCCCTGAACTTCTTCGCTCTGGAGATCAAGGGCCACTCGGTGATCCCTTCCTGTTGATATTGGTTTTGCAAGTCCTCCACACGACGAGGCACATGGTCGACATCCTTGATATCGTCGGTCTCTACTACGAGGTCGGTTCCCGCACATCTAAGTACCAAGTTAACCATATCACACATTGCGGTATGTTGCTCTCTCTGGTATCTCGAAAGCCACTCCGCAACGGTAGTGTCAGCGTTACGACCCTTACCAAAGACCTCCGCTGAATGGTATACAATAAGCCACAGCGCAAACATGATTAGAAGATGAGGGTAGACGTACCATAGAGGCCTCGTTCACCAGCAGCCAAGCTGGGTCGCACCTTCGGTTTCCTGGGTCGGGAGGAAGCGGCCTTCTTCCCATTTGTAGCAGGGCGGAAGGCCAGTTGGTTCCCAATTCCATTGGCAGCTACTTTTGGTTTCTTCGCACTGCGAGGCTTTGCCTTGGCCTTCGACTCGGACGTCGCTTTCTTGGATGACGCTTTACGCGCAGCCCGTCTCTTCTCCCTAAGTTCTTCTTCGTCAGGTTCATCATTGGCGGACTCGTCAGCTTCGGACTCCGACACATCCTCATCCTCCTCTACATCTCCCTCGTCGTCATCGTCACCGGCACGCTTGCGCTTCGAGCTCCCAGCAGTCGCACTGTCGTTGGCGCCATAACTCTGAGCGTACAATTCAGGCTTTCGGGTCACCCGACCGGACTTTCGTCGGTTTGCGGACGGTGATGAAGCATCTTGAGTTAGCCCGGACTTAGGACTCGAAAGCGGCGATTCAGTCTCCATTTTTGTCGGGAGTATTTAGAGCACTGTATATATATATATATTGTGGATCGATTAGTTCACATTGCGACTAAACTCCCGCGAGCATATGTCTATCTTTTAGGAGTCAGACGTACTTGGACGTGGGGTTTAGATTGTGATGGAATTCCTCGGGATGGCAACGCGATTGTTAGTTTTCCTAGCACAGGACCTGCGGCTTTGCGCGCGCGCGTTGCAACCGTACGGAAGCGGACAGGCAACCGGGGGGGGAAAGAAAAAAGGAAAAAAAAAAGAAGAGAGAGAGAGAGAATGGTAACGAAAGGGTTTCAAGCCTCAATGGGAAGAGCAGTACATCGAGGGTGCTGTCCGATGCGTCGAGAGTGGGACTCTAGAAAGCCGAAGTGAGGGGGATGGGAGCTGGACGGTGAGCGCTGGGCGTTGACAGACGAACGACGCGCTTTGATGCCTGGCGATGACAGGCTTCTACGGAGTAAGTGACCTTGATACCTCAGGTGTCTGTATGTTGTGGTGGCCTCAGTCATCCACGGTGGATCAAAACGGTCATGAAACAGTATGATCGTATTAAGTTACTAGTGTGTAATGATTGACAATGCCAACAAGGCCTCAGGCCAAACTCTTCTTCATCTGCGGAGAACGGCAATATTAATGCCGTAATGGAAACCTCCACCTTCTCCGTCAACTTACTGTAAATAAGAAGGGTCTTAAGACCCCGCTTCTAACTAGTGATCATTCAAGGGGACCTGGAGGCTGAAGGATCTCTTCCGATCAGCTGGTTGGACACGTCGGCCGTTTTTTGGCTGCCCCGTATTCCTCATGACGCCATTTTACAGATCTTTCGATTGATCATCCTGTGTTGTCGGAGGGTATATATCATGCCGTGAACAGCCATATCTTCGGTCTTTTTATTTCTCCTTTTTCTTTTGAATTCCTGTTTAAAAGCCTTTCTCTCTTCTCTAGAGCCCTTTTTTCCCCAGCAAGTCAAATTCAGAAAATGCCTATAAAATCACCCTTCGAGGCGTGCATCGCTAAGCCTGGCCAAGGAAATGTCATCCTTTCACTGCTGCCTCCCTCGAATCCTACGTTGACTACTTTGACATACAAATACCCTCTCAAGCTTCTCACACGGGCTCCCCACTACGTACCTCAATCGTCAGCTCTGTCATGTCCTGTGTCGCGACCAGTTCACCTCCATCTTCTCACCTATGGCGGAGGTCTCCTACCCGGTGACCACATCGACGTCTCGATCAAATTAGAACCACAAACGAGAATGGTCGTAACGACACCGCAAGGAAGCACAAAAATCTTCAAAACAGAACCCAACACAAGTGTCAAGGGACGGCGGGCCCCAGGGCGGGTATTGTCAGACAAAAGCCGACAAACGCTAAACGTAGCCGTTGGCCGGGAAGCCGCGCTCTGTTACCTTCCTGATCCAGCCGTCCCCTACAAAGACAGTCGATACGAACAAGTGCAGACATTCACCATCGACAGCACAACCAAGGACTCCCAACGAAGCAGCCTCTGTATGCTGGACTGGGTGACGCAAGGACGCACGTCACGAGGCGAGAACTGGGACTTTCACCTCTGGAGAGGCAAAAACGAGATCTGGACTGCCGATGAATCAGGCAAGAAAAAGCTTCTGCTCCGTGACTCGCTCATCCTTGACGAAGAGCTCGACGAGGTTTGCTTAGAAAATGAGGATGAGACGCTGAATCGCAGTGGCCTGATCCGGGAGCGGACAAGGCCCCACGGTATTGTGGGCACGTTGATTCTCTATGGGCCTGTCTTTGAAAGTCTAGCATCATTCATGATGGATCGGTTTACCTCGCTGCCACGGATTGGGGCAAGGAATTGGTCGTCTTCGGCCCCCGCGGCTGTGGAATCATCCCCGAATTTCGATTCGAAGGTTACCTTCACCGCTGCTCGTGTACGAGCCGGTTTCGTCCTGGTCAAATTCGGCGCCAGTGATTTCGAAACAGCAAAGGACTGGCTCGGTAATATTTTCCGCGAAGAGGGAACCGTCCTGAATGAGTTCGGGGAGGAAGCTTTGTGCTGTTTGTGATCTCGCTGTGGTAATTCTCGGTTTACAAACAGGTTGGAATCAGGGGCAAAAGAGTACTGGCCCGTTGCATGCAGGCGGACTATTAAAAAAAATTACTATGGAAGCCTGTCAGATGATACCCAAATTTGAATCCTGTACGATCTTAACTTTCTACATATCGCATTTGAATACAAGAACTTCAAAGAGCACGAATCGCGTCGCGATGAAATTAAACCTCGTTGGTCTAATAAAAAAAATGGCTTGAAATTGTTACAAAGAATGATTAAGACGGCCCGTAGGGTATCTACTCAAAAGGAACCTCAACGCCGCCCAAAAGTTCGTAAAGACCCTGCCTTGCAAGGTGCATGTGTCGTACGGGGCATCTTCGAGAACAGCCATACCTAACCTATAGATATCCAGACAGCAAGCGTAAGTTAGTGCCACCAATCGGAAAGCTTAGGCCTCCAGTCCTGCTTGGTTGCACTCTGGAGATCATCAACACTGAGCATATCAACCCCTTCACGGACCAAGATAGTCCAGATATGATTCCTCAAGCTCCGCGGCCAGCTAGGCAACTCCCAATATCGAACTTTAAGTCCGCGACGGTGGGCGCCCCGGATCTGCGCTCTGACCTTCTCCATCTGTTGGTAACTGAGGTGGAACAACCAAGGAAACCCGATCGATTGCTTAAAAGAGACAGATGCGTAGTAACTGTTCGTCCAGTTGAACGTGTCGGGTCCGATATCAGAACCAGATAAGCCCGACAGGCCCTGACCGACATTCTCGGTAGACCGGTCCACCACTCGTTCATCCTCCGGAATGCGGTCTTCGGGACTGTGACTCAGAACATTATTTATGTCATAATCTTCGGCCAAGCTCACTAAAGGAGCATCGAAAAAGATGTGTCGATAATTGTCATTCGCCACCACCATGTTGAAAGGAGTATTCCCCGTCCCCACGACAGTGATGGGCCCATTGATCACGTCGGTTCCATTGAAATAGGTAAGATAGCCACGATCACGGAGGGGTGCTAATTGCGCGACTACTGCATTCCATGTCACGTCTCCATCGGTCTTGAAATCGATGAGCAGAATAAGGCTCTGGGATGGGACAGTGTCAAAAACTCCTTGTAAGGGTTGATCTACAGCGGGGTGAAGTTCGGTGATCGGATTTTGTTTCTCGAGAATCCTCATCAGAGGATCAATGTACAGATTCCTCAGTGTACGCTGCGGTGTGAGTGATGAAGTGGTATGGCCCACATAAAGTTCCTCGTCGAAAAACCATACGTCGGCTTCCACACTGATACAGCCCGCTTTTAGAGCAGAGAATAGGGGAACTGGCCGCCAGTAGTCATTGTGTGAATGGCATCCAACCGGGATAATATCTCTGGAAAAGTCCGTGGGCCACTGCGAGATATTCGTAGCCCATCTCTCCTCATGTTGCCACCGGAGAACCGACAAACGGTCGAGGTCATCTGAGAAGAACGAGATGACGATGCCGCAGGCGATGATAATAAACTGAATGAGGCCTCTGCAAGCGTGGTGAGTAGCCTGAATTACTGCGCCAGGTGGTCGACCACTTGCGACCGAGAAAACTCACAGCACAATGAAAAACCCTAGGAGAGGGAATAACAAGCAACGGCATAGTTTAGACCTCTTGCACCGTCTCCTGGAACAGTTCGTGGCACGATGATGGGTAGCGAGCAATGGAAGCGCATCATCGGAGTCTTTGTTGCTGGGCGTCGTGATGAAAGGAAAGATAGCGGCCAGTCCACGTCGCCATGCAGGTATCGTGTTTAGTTGTGCACAACTAGTCAAGGAATGTTGCACATTTCCTTCATCTGTGGCAGAGTCTTTCACAAACAGTTTGAATTCTGCGTTAGGCTCTGCATCTTCACTATCGCGATAACCGACCACGGGTTCGTGAGAAGTCGCAATGCGGGCGGAGTTAGAAACGAGTGGGGAGCCCAAAGGGGACGACATTCTTGGCCATAGGGCTTTGCCGATGATCCTCCCGCTGCTGTAGAGATACTAGGGAGGAAACAGTCGATCAAACTATAGATGAATAGTACCCTTTCTCTTTCTCTTTCTCTTTCTCTTTCTCTTTCTCTCTCTCTCTTTTCATGAGACTGGGCATGACGGGAAGAGGCTCTCAATTTATGACGAGTCCCCTCAGGAAACGGGCGAAAGGACCAACAAAGAGGTGTGTGGACTTTGGTTAGGTAGGCTCCTGAATTTTCCACGACCCAATCAGCCATGTGCGGTGTTGCATCTCGTTATTGGATGAGGAAAGAAGCATCGGCAGATCTTTCCACCGTCACAGGCTTAGTACGTAGACGTCGGGTAGTACTACTAGTAGGTCGGTACTTAGATACTACGGAGTACCGTGACTACTAGTAGATAGTTAGGTACGTAGTCTGGTACTGCAGGTGGCCTAGGTACTCATCCATTCAAGCTTCAAGATAACCACGAGGAGATCTCATTCGCTGGTTCTGGAGCTGTTGATGGAGAGGAATCAAACCTTAAGATTCAGACCTCAACTCTTTACACTGAGCTTGCATGGCCGAGCACTGCCCTCTGACCACCGACCAGGGACTATTCAAGGAGATAGAATTTAATACTAAATAATAATAGTAATAATTATACCTGATGTTTGTGTTAAAACAAAATTAATATGTGAAGTCTACCCTGTACGAAATAGATACTTTGTAGTTACATACCGGGTTACTCGGAACAAAAACTCAATACTAGTGTATGTATGTATGTGTACACATGCATACAGACTTGGTGAGCTACTATGTAACAGCTGTACTACTAAGTACTCCGTAGTAATAAGTAGTTTACAAATGCTTATGATGAGTTAACTCTCACGCTAAAAGTTAACGGCAGAGGATATCCCTTTTTTCTATTCATTTTGAATTAGTAGCAGTAAAATACCACCAAAATGGGTACCTTTCTGGGTATATCCATAACAAGTTCAAAAAAAATCACTCCAGCCAGGGAACAGAATGAGGGATGAGCAGCTTCAACACGTGATTCGAACCTTTTGCGCCCCATTCTTATCGGCTGTACGGAATACTGGGCAACCAGTCATCGTCGTCATCAATTATCATTCCAAGTCACTTGGGTAGTAAGATTGCAGACTCATGCTTTTCCTACGGCGATGGCTTCTACAACCTACGTGGGAGACGAAAGTCCCAGACGAGTAGGCATGATCTGGACGGGAATCTCGCAAAATATACTCCATAGTACGGAGTGCTCCGCATACTTTACGACATGCTCTTTGAGTCTTTGCTCATCTTACCGGTGGGGCTAGCTATTTTTTCCATTGGACACAGAGGGGAAAGTTTAAATTGGGCGACTCGAGAGAGCAACCTGACATGTACTCCGTACTCCGTAGAGATGGTTGTAGTCCTACGCACACGAGTCACACGACCTGGCGCTTGCTTAGAATGAAACATATCGAGTTACAGGAAATTTTCTTTTTTTTTCTTCATCTAATTTACTATTGACATACTTTGTGCTTGCCTCTGATATTTTTTGTTCTGACCAAGGAGAAGATAACAAGAACAATAAGAAATGGGCGCAGGCGCAAGCCTACTGTAAGGACATCCAAAGGTTGATCGCAGCCCCAGCATCTGCCTAGACCGCCTAGGTTTCCACACTGGACAGAAAAGCTAGGCGGTCTAGGCAGATGGTCAAACTGGCCAAACTTTGCCATGACATCCCGCCGATCTTATCAGCCGCGATTAGATACGCCGTCCGAAAAGGAAAAGAAAAAAAAAATTCAAAGCTCTCATTGAAGTCAACCTCCGCAGACTCTCTCCGCGAACAGCTACGACCTCCAATACATTCAAGATGCCTCACAAGCACAAGCGGAAGCAAAATGATGCGGAGTAAGTCTTCTTTCTGGTCTTTTGGATCAAACCGTGACCTCACTAATCCGATCCAACTAGTATCTACGACCTGCCACCTTCAATGATCGCAAAATCTCTACCGGTCCATGATCCCAATTCCAAAAACTTCAAAAACTCCAAAAACAAGAACTCGAAAAAGAATGCCCAAGACAAACCGCAAGACAAACTCCAAGCCCGTCGCAAAAGTACCCTGGAGGATGATACCCCCAAAGCTTTTCGCCGGTTGATGCAGTTCCAAACACAAGGAAAGAAAGCACCATTGAAATCAGAAGCTGGTGAGAGTAAGAAACGGAAACGAGGAGTGGATACTACGGACAAATCCACATCAAATATGCGAAAGAAGCCTGCTCCTGCGGTGGTAACCGACCAGACTACCGATGTCGAATCCCAATCGATGCCGAAGATCCTACCGGGAGAGAAGCTGTCGGATTTCGCGGCGCGAGTAGATCGTGAAATGCCCATTGCTGGGATGAAGAGATCTGGTAAACCTGCATCGTCGGATACCCCTAAGGTCCTCGGCGAGCACCGAGTAACGAAACACGAGAAACACCTACTCCGGCTACAACGGCAGTGGCGTGAGGAGGAGACAGAGATCCTAGAACGTGAGGCGGCTGAGCGGGAAGCGCGAGAGGCAGAATTGGAGGATCAGTTAGACCTATGGAAGGAGTGGGAGGTGGAGGCCGGCAAGGCGAAGGCGAAGAAGAAGGGGGCTGGGGCCCGGAAGAAGGCCGGTCAGGGAAATGAAGATCCAGACCCTTGGGCTAAATTGAAGAATAAGGAACGTTTGAATAAACCATCGAATCCTTTCGATACCGCCGAAGCACCGCCGCAATTGACGAAACCAAGGGAGATTTTCAAGGTCCGAGGCGGCGCTAAAGTTGATGTGGCTAACGTGCCGAATGCCGTTGGTAGCTTGAGAAGAAGAGAGGAGTTGGCTAGTGAGCGAAAGAATATTGTGGAGGAATACCGGAGGTTGATGGCTGAAAGGAGGAACTAAACATCTCCACAGGCTCATGACAACAACTTGAAGCCAATTCTTTCCTTGCTTCTTTTGCTTTTGGCGAAAGGCGTCCAGTCCATAGATCTCCTTATATATATATTTTTTTCTTCGTCCAGGCATCCAAATGGTTATTCTAATTCTCCTACGCCAACAAGGCAATCTTAATGAGTCCGCAATTGCAAGGTATCCGAGTCATGCTTGCTTGTACATTTCTGAAGAGTAAGATGTCTCAGTTGGAATGCTTTTTATATACAATATCTATGACCAAAACACCGATGCCATCATAAGATATTTTCACACAGAATGCGACGTCTTCTCCTGTTGCAGAGACTTGACATACTCTGCTGCCTTCGCTTTAATTTCCTCCACCATTTTTCCATTACCACCATCAGCTGCTGCGAGTTTCTCCTCAAAGGCAAGCCATTTCTTAAAGAAGAATCGTGCCTGCTTGGGTCGGAGCTTCTTGCCTGCTTCCACAGACACAGCACCACCCTTCTTGGCATTCCGAATTCCAAGAACCCGTTCGAATAAACGCCGGACCTGCTCAGCATCGCCATTCTTCATCTCCAAATCCAGAAGGATGTTCCACAAATCCATCCGTTTAGGGAACGAAGAGAGGAGACCCTCGAACACGGTGCGGCCACGTTCAACATCTCCGTGCTCAGAGCGGAACTCCAGCTGCGCGAATTTGGATGTGGTCTCGATGTGAGTGGTGGAAGGAAGCGACTGAAGAGCGCGAGGGAGTAGGGCACGCCCACGTTCGGGTGCAGCCATATTGTCAAAGAGGAAGCTGGCATAATTCAGGAAGAACTTGGGTGACTGAGATATTTTTTTCTTGAGAGCGGTCTGGAAAAGCTCATCCGCTTTCTGTACGTAATTGCGGTTAGCCATCAGAGCAATTTTAAACAATCTTTTGAGATGTAAAACCTACCTCATTCTTTCCAGATTGAATGTAAATGCTGATCAGACGCTCGTATACTTCCTGAGGTTCGTTGTATTGACATGCCCTCCTGAACACCTCTTCAAGAGTATCATCGTTGCCGTATGTATTTTCCAAGTTCAACATTGCTACCCAGATATTCAGCTTTTCGACATCTTGACCAAGGCTAATGGTGCGAAGAGCACGCTCAGCAATCTCTCTTGCCTTCTCGACTTCGCCCAGCTCTAGTTGGAAAGCCGTGTATCTCAGCCAAAGAAGTGAAGAGTCGGGTTCACCAAGCAAGAGCCGCTCGTAGTCGGCTACTGATTGCGGCCCATTAGCGTCCAGTTCGCCAGTTCGGTCAACTTGGATCTCGGGCTTGCGATGTTTCTTCCTCTTCTTCCGCTCCGACTCATCTTCGTCATCGGAGTCGGACGAAGCGACCTTCTCGTCATCATCCATTATGTTGCCACTCCAATCAAATCCGATTGCCCCGAGTCCGTCCTTTCGGGTTGTTGAGACCTTGGCCGTAGATTCATCATCACTTTCCTCAGAATCACTTTCACTGTCTTCCTCAACATCCACTCCTCCCATGGAGACATCGCTGTCGTTGTCGTCGCTGTCAGCCCCATCTATATCAACTCCACCGAAGCCATCTAAGCTGATGCCTTCAGAATCATCATCCTCATCATCATTGTCACTGCTTTCAACATCATCTTCGTCGTCTTCGTCTTTGAAGTAAGAAGCTTTCAGACCAAAGGATATTTTACCCTGTTTGCGATCTATCTTGAGAATCTTGGCCTTAACGACATCACCTTCTTCGTACAATGTTCTGGCATCATCAACCCGATTTTCAGCAATCTCGCTGCGGTGACAAAGGCCGCTGATGTTTGCAGAACCATCAACAACGATGAACGCACCGAACTCCTCGACTTTACGGACTTTGCCGGTGACAATCTGGCCAGGCTTGAGATCATGAAGTCTTATCGGAGCCTTGTAATTGGGGTCTAATACAGACTCTTTTAGACTGATTTGTAACCTGCCCTGTTCCGGGTCTACCACGGTGACTCGACCCTTGACCAACTGATCAGGCTGGAAAGCATCCTTCCACTCCTTAAGGTAGGAGTCGGAAAGGTCAGAGACACGAACATAAGCAGTAACGCCATGGCCGAGCGTCACAAAGAGCCCATTGTCAGACACTCTCCGTACAAATCCTCGCACAACGTCATTTACGCTGACCTGCTCCATTGAAGAGATTTCGGGATCCTGAACGGGGAGTGATGAACTAAGAACCTTCGATGGACGGAGAGACAGGGAAATCTTCTTGTTAGCTGTATCGACGGAGATGACACAAGCGCGGAGCACTTCATTCTTCTGGTAAGTCGTAGGGTTTGCTTTAGAATAGTCATCAGCCAAATCGATCAAATCAACTGCACCAACTATGTTCTCAGTGAGTTGCATGATAACTTGTCTTTCAGTGGCCTTTGTAACTCTTCCTGGCAAAATCATGCCTGTGGTGATATCTGCCATGGAAAGTACTTCAGAACGCTGCTTAGCCGAGAGGTCCAAGCGACCCTTCTCAGTATCAACCGCAGAGACATTGACTCTCAAGGCAGACCCTATGGGGAAGTTTTTCTCCACATCAGCTAGAAGAGACAAGTCGTCAGATGCATCCATCAAGCGCAGCCTTCCCCGGACGTTGGGGGACAAATTGACCCAAAGGCAATTGTCAGCAACGTTGTTGATGAAACCCAACCACGACGAGCCAACTTGGACTTGCTCCAAGTGCAGTGGGGTAGGATCAGCGGCTTGGAGGAAGCTTGGCTTCAGGGAAAGCTCAAAAACGGGGTATTTCCCAGTACGATGACTTATCGGAAGGAACTTGTGGCTGCGAGCGTCATGAACACCTAGAATTCTCGCCGAGATAAGTTGCTTGGGCCGGAAGAACCGCAAAGGCTGCTTCCGGTCTTTGATATCCTCAAACTTATCAAAAATTTCGGAGACATCAATCCGGCCCTGGATATTGTCGGCAAGCTGGACGTTAATTTGAGTTGCCCTGACCGAAACGATCTTGCACTTGATAATTTTTCCAAAAGTGAAGTCAGCCATTGAGTTGATACCTTCGTCGACAGCGTTGGCAACGACTTCATCAGAAGGAGTACTCTTGACAGTAGACTTCGAGGCTGGCTTTTTAGGACCGGCATGTGTTGGTTCGGCAGGATTTCTGCTCAGGATGAACCGGCGGAAATCAGTGTCGACAGAATGTACTGTCGCTGAAACTACTTGTGATTTTGTCAAGCCAAAATCCGGTTTGTTTATATTTTCATCACCAACAAGTCGTTTCGGTAATAGGCCGATGACCCCACCTAGGAATTCAACGAACGCCCCGACTGTTGCTATGTTCCGGATGAAGCCAGTGACTTCGGAACCTTCATGAACATCTTCAAAACTTGCTGGGATAAGTGCTTGCTTGGCAGCTTTCTTGAGACTCGCCCTGCCTGACACTCTAATGAGCCTGCGAGTTCGCTGGATATCGAGAACAAGCAATTCATTGAGCTTTTGACCAACGCGGATCTTCGACAGGGTGGAGCTCTGTTTGGAGGAAGAACCATCGACCACATGATCAAGGTTCAACCGAGCTACAAGGCCAAACTCATCCAATTTAAGAAGCAGGTCGTCACTCGATTTCTCAAAAACCGTGCCAGTAACGAGCAAACCGGGGCGAATGCTTTCAAAGGCCTTTTTATAAGTCTCAGTAAACGTGGAAGGGTCTTTGCAAGACACAGCGAGCTTTCCAAGAGATGAATCCACACTGAGTGCGTGAACATTCACCACCTGACCTAGCCTGAAGTGCTGCGAAGGGTCCTTGATGTAAGCCTCGCTCATTTCTGACACGGGAAGAAAACCTCGGACTGTACCGTAGAACTGCACAACAGCACCGTGTGGTTTGATGTTCACGATAGTTCCAGGTGACTGCGTTCCAGCGACGATGTTGGCGTAATCTTTCCAGATCGCGGATTCACTGTTTAAAAGACTCTTCTTCAAGGTAAGTCGGATCTGGCGTTTCTCTAAATTAACCGATAAGATTCTTGTCGAAACAGTCATGCCTTCCCGGAATTTCTTTTCAGGGAACTGAAGAGGAGTATCTGCAAAATGCATCGATGGAACAAGACCCGTGATACCATCAGCCAGTGCAACGATCAAACCATCCAACCCGGTTGGTCCAATAAGCAGCCTCTCGACTGTCCCTTTAACGACTGCACCCACAGTGACATCCTCGATGCGAAGGAAAGGCTGATCAAGGACTGCCTTCTCGAATGAGAGGAGATACAAGTTGTCAAGCGCGCTGTAACCAACAACCCTTCCCTCATGGGTGGAGTCCGTTCGGAATGGCCCATACTCGGCGGAGATACTTTCAACCTGTCCGTCTGCTAGTCTTGAGACATGGACAAATCCCACGTGCTTCGTTGATCCAATCTGTACGTACACTCCGAGACCAGGATCAACTTTAATCACCTTCGCCTCCGGTACGATAGCCGAGATGGCCGGGGCATCTTCAGAGCTACCAGGTCCTTGGGCTTCAGATGTGAATTTGCAGACATGATCGAGCAATGAAAAGCCAACTTTGTAGGGCTCAGATGCGGGAAAGGTAGAGATGAGGCGGCCCTTGACCTTGGCACCAATTTTGTATTTGTTAGTCAAATCGTCCTTTCTCGAGTTACCACCGGACTGCACCAAGTCCACAGTTGTATCCAACATGCCCATGATCTTCCCAGTGGCTCCACTTGACGTAACTTCAGTTAAAAGGATCTCAGCTGCAGTTCCTGGAAGGTAGGAATTGATGGTAGGCGCTGTGCTAAGATAATGCGACTTCTTGATAGATCCAGAAGACTGTAGGTTGGCGGACAGCTTCAAAACACTGCCGTTGGCGTTCTGGCCAGTAACCATGCAGAGAAAGACCGAGCCTTCCTTGATGTTTGAGTAATCCGTCTTGGGGTCAATCTCTTTCTTGGACATGAAACCCTTGATATCGGCACCCTCGATCCCCAAGTCCATGACCAGACCGTGGTCTTCGACACTTACAACCGACGCTTGAACGGCAGTGTCGACTACGAGGTCGGATTTCAAAAGTCCGAAATTGGCTTGTCTTGGATCAACCGAGAGCTCGATGCGCTTTTTACTCTTGGAGGTAGCATCTGCCGCATTATTTCCAACAGACACAACATATGCACGTAGATATTGGCCCAGGTAAAAATAATCGCTTGAGTCGAGAGAATCGTCATCTTCGTCTTCATCCTCATCTTCATTTTCGCTTTCGTCTTCCTGCAAAAGACTTTCAATTCTCTCTTCTAAGCGTTTCGAAACAGCTGTCAAGGGAACGTAGCCGGTAAGATTGTTTGATAAGGAAAGTCCGATGTCGTGTGTATTGATGCTTGAAACTTGACCTAGCACCATGGTTCCGGGAGTCATACGCTGCTTTCATTAGCAACCCCCCTCCCGAAAGAACATAGGAGAGACCCGTGGTAGACTTACCTTGAAGTTAAGGCCTTCAATTCGCACACTTTTCTCTTGCGCCTCATCTGAATGTTTCTTACTTTTGGTCTTCCGCTTACGAGATTTCTTGGCGGTTGTCTTTGTACTATCGTCCACATCTTCCATCTCTGCATCTTCATCATAGTCGTCATTTTTAATTGCTTCAGAAGAACCTTTGGTCGCTTTTTGCTCGAAGAGGACATCTTTCGTTGCTTGAATTTGAATTTGCTTCCGTTCAAGTGGTGTTAAGACACTGCCTCCTCCACGTGGGAAAGATGGCTCATCATCGCGCAAGACTGTAAGCTCTGAGGCTTTGGGACCAGAGCTCAAGTCGGACTTTGACTTGCCATCGCTGGAAGCGCCTGTCGTTTGCTTCTTTTGACCCTTGCGCTCTTCCGCTCCCACTCGGACACGTTTTTGAGGTTGACGGGCTGCTGCTGCCTCCTCTGCGGAGGTGCCCTTGCGCTTAATTGGGGCCATATTGGTAAAATATATGTAATCCGGGGCTCAAGCGCAGACTCTTTGAGCTGCTCCAAAGCTTTGAGTCCGGATACAACTTTGGCGGAGTAAAAAAAAAAATTAAATTTCTACATTGAAAAGCCGATTTGCAGTGTAGACCGCCTTCCAAATCCAGCAGACCATTTTACTTTAATTGAAGTATTTACCGCCTACCGTAAATAGCGACTCGCGTCACGAAAAGGCACGTCAACACGAGAACTCGAAGAACTTTTTCCGCGACGTGAGCTCACATTGCTGGACGATTATTATAGGCAGCTCCACTACGGAGTATGCTTCTCTCTTCAGCCACTTAGCCCCAACACCCTCTTCTCCCTCCACTCATTCATGTAGAATGCCTCTGTCTGCCTGCTTTTCTTTATGGCACAATGGTTGGCTATCATGATCTTCCCGAAGTACCACGATCCGAACCTGTCTTCCCTCCACCTTCGCAGGAGCTTCCTTCCTCTCCACCGTCAATAGTATCAGATGCGGGTGTTCGACGCAAGCCCAAGAAGCCCCCCCCTGTCACTCCACGGTCGTTCAAAAGGTTCTTTACACCTCGTTCCATCCTCAAAGGAGGTAATAATACTAGCGATGTAAGAACGAACCGGCAGGCTTTGAAGGCCTTGAGTTCTCCCGCTGTCAATCGCTTGGGACCAGCTTTCACAAGAACATTAAAGGCTGTTGGAACTAGACCTGAACCTTCAGATCTTCCTCGCACGCCAAGTAGGAAGCGGAAATTCTCGTTCTCTTCGATAGGCTCGCCCCTTCAATCATCGCCTTTAAGGAAGGTTCATCTGAGAACTCCAGTTCAAGATGAGGAAGAGGTAAATGTCACAGTTCGAGATATCGAAGTGGTCAGTGCGATACAGCCGACCGTACCAAAACCACATGTTATCGCTAAACCGCCTCGTCGAACTTCACCTGTTCTACGAGCACAAGCGCTGCAGACATCCGGGCAGCTTTTCATGCGCAGTGTTATAGGTGCACGGGCGAACCGGGTAACCATTCGATCCAATTCTGGAGCTGGTTGGTAATTCATTCATTCAAAATCTTAAAGCCCGTTCTCACTATGGTTAAGATTGGCAGGATTTGACATCCACATTCTACTCTCGGCAGTCTGACAGCCACATCTGTGCCAATTCTTCTGGAGATCGACTCACTCCCCCCTTTTGCACTGTATCCTGTAACAGTGAGTCGAGCCGAGGTGATAATATTTCCTCCTTTCTTCCACTGACTGTTTGTTAGCAAACACCCTCGTTGCAGTAGGCGATGAAGAAGGAGGCATTCGACTGTTGGATTCTGCCAAAGATGACAAAACCGGGTTTTCAAAAGCGTATCTTTCGTTTCGGCCCCATATGAACGCCATTATGGACCTAGAGTTTTCATCGGATGATATGCTACTGGCAACAGCCTCTGGAGATCAAACAGCCCTAGTTATCGATATGACTACACAGAAACCGATATACTGCTTGTCAAATCATGTTTCATCATTGAAACAAGTGCAATTTCAGCCATCAGCCAACAATAAAGTCCTCGCGACATGTAGTCGCGACGGTAATGTTAACATTTGGGACCTACGCTGCAAAGCCTTCGAGAAACCCTCCCTCCAAGTTCGGTGTTCGCTCGAATCTGACTCCGAACATCCTGCTACTCCCGTCGCCTCCAAAATGACCTATCCTCAGGTTCTCAACACAATACACGGTGCTCACGCCTGGATGCCTCAAGCAACCGCCCCAGAAAGGCCAGAGCCTCAAATAGGGCGCTCTGATATCACAGTAACTTCCCTAGCCTTCCTTCCACCTGGCCGCGAAAACCTATTTGTTACAGCGTCCGAAGCCAATGCCTGTGTGAAGCTATGGGATCTGCGAACTGCACATAACAATCGCCGCGGCAGGCCCGTTCTTCCTCTTTCGACTACTCGAGTACCTGACAGTCACATTAAATATAGACACTTTGGACTCACTTCCATGACATTAGGTGGAGATGGCTCAAGACTCTACACATTATGTCGCGATGGTACCGTCTACGCTTATTCTACATCTCATCTGATCCTTGGACATGCACCAGAGCTCTCCTTGAACAACAATCGCCCACGTCGTTTAGGAGGATCCGACAAAGAAGGCCTTGGTCCCTTGTATGGTTTTCGTCATCCGCGTTTGCAAGTGACGACGTTCTATGTCAGGACAGCTATTCGTAAAGCTGTTGGCGATAAACCGGAAATGCTGGCTGTTGGAAGCAGTGATAATTGCGCCGTATTATTTCCCACCGACGAACGATTTCTTCATTCCGCCCCAAAACCAGCTGCCGAAGTGGACCTTCCTCGCAACCCAATGCACCTCACTCGCTCTGGGTTACGCCGTACAAACTCTGGGGCTGGCTTATCTGGAAAATTGGAAGATACCATACCAATATATCAGTCCGGAACTCCCTTGATCAATGGCCATGAGAAAGAAGTCTCGGCTGTATCATGGACTGTAAACGGAGAGCTCATCACGGTCAGCGATGATTTCACTGCTAGATGTTGGCGTGAAGGACCCGACGCCAGAGACCTTCGAATCGGTGGCGAGGCTGAAGGTAGACGGTGGCGGTGTGGATGGGCTGATACGAAAGACTCATATGATGACGATGAGGAATGACTTGCTTGTGAAGGGTAAGGATTTATTGCTTGACTTTTGTTGACTTTTAAGCATAGTGGTGTCGTCTGATGGTCTATTATCATTTAGCGGGCGTTTGGTTGTTCTAGAGGGTTTTATGTTAAATGTTTGGCGTTGACTACAAATACATGGCATAGGAAAGGAGGCACTTGATGTATAATGGGGATTTGTCTGTTGCTTGTTCCTGGCCTTCTATTTAAATGGAGATGCAGCTACAAGGGTTACGACAATTGGTTTCATGTCGGTACTTATCCCAGAAACCGCTTGGTACTATTAGATATTTTATTGGAGACAGGATCCATAATCATGACTGTGCAAATTACTTTTGATGCGGGAAGTAGTAGTAGGCAAGCTTGTACTGCCGTGAGAATATGTGCTCATACCATCTTATTATACTTTTCTTCATCCTTAAGTCTAGGAACTCCATGTGGAAACAGGCAGATAGCATGCCAAACAACCTTGAAAGGTCAAATTAGTGGCCATGCCCGTCATCCTCCTTTCTCTCTGGGTCCAACTTGATCATGGTGTCAATACGCATGATAGCAATGCAGGCCTCAACAGCACTCTTGAGCTGCTTGATCTTGCCCATGCTGGGTTCCAACACACCAGCCTTGAGGGCATCATGAACCCGACCTTTCATTAGGTCGAGGCCGTAGTTCCGGTATGTCTTCTTCTTAGCGATGGCCTTTTCCTCCTCATTGGCGTCACCATCCTGCACACGTTGGGATAGAGCGTGGCGGACTCGGAGCTGAGCGACAAGTTCGGACGAGTCCTTAGCAGCGTTCACAGCCAGGGTCTTGGGGACAATCAGAAGGGACTGAGCAAATTCACCGATGGCGAGCTGCTCTCGGGAGCCCTATTGAAAGCATAATTGTCAGTGAAAATTATTATACCAAATTCCAACGTCATCACTTACTACTGTGACAGCAAATTCTTCAAGGTATATGTGAAGGGCTGTCTCGACGGCACCGCCTCCAGGAACGATGCTGCCACTCTCAAGGGTTCGCTTGACGGCACATAGGGAGTCGTGTACCGAGCGCTCCATTTCGTCCAAGCTGAAGTCGTTGGCTCCACGGAGGATGATAGAAGCCGAGGTGTGAACCTTGGTTCCCTTGACAAGGATACATTCATCATCGGATATCCGCTCTTGTACAACTTCCTCGGCATGACCCAAGTAGGAGGCCTCAAACTTCTCATCTCCGTTGAGATCAGAAAGTGAGCTGATCAACGTAGCGCCGGAAGCCTTGGCAATCCGTCGGAGATCTTCTTTCTTGCAGCGCCTAACGGCCATGGCTCCCCTCTCGACGAACAGCTTCAGGACCATGTCATCGATACCCTTGGTAGTGAAAATGACATTTGCCCCGGACTTAAGAATCATCTCAACACGCTCAAGGACGATACCAGCTTCCCTTTCACGAATCTTCTCTAGCTGATCAGGGTCGTCGACCGTGATCTGTACACCAAGCTTCATCCTCTCCTTTTGCAAATTCATATCCAGACAAGCAATCTTCGCATCGGTAATACGAGTCTTCATGGCTTGAGAAGCCACAGTACAGTTAAGAGCATAGCCATTAACAAGCAACGACTCCGTGCCACTCCTTCCATGAGCCTTGAGAAGGTTTACTGCCTTGACGGGGTACTTGACCTCGTTCCTCTGGTTTGTAGTCTTAACCAGCAGCATCGCATCGACAACCATATTAGCAAAGAAATCCGCATCTGAGCCGATAATTTTGCTGGACATCGATGTCTTGGCAATGTTAACCAGGCTGTCCTTCCCCAGTGCCTCGACCTTTGTAGTGATGTTTTCATTCATATATTTGACAGCTTCTCTGAGCGCGAGTCGGTAGCCGTTGATGATGGTGGTAGGGTGTATACGGTTCTTCATCAATTCGTTGCCTCGTCGTAGGAGTTCTGCAGCGATCAGGACGACGGATGTGGTTCCATCTCCGACCTAGATGGATGTCAACATTGAGCCCGTCGGAGGGACAGATGGGCGTGAGACTCACCTCCTTATCCTGTTGCTGAGCGAGATCTACAAGGATCTTACCCGCAGGATGCTCGATGTCAAGAAGACTAAGAATTGTGGCACCGTCATTGGTAACAGTGACATCCTAAAGTGTTGTTAGAGTGCCAGTCGAAGCACGCGGGGTTAAACAGTGCATACTCCTATATCATCCACCATCATCTTGTCCAGACCGGAGGGCCCGAAGGAGCTCTTGACGACATTTGCAATTGCTTGGGTGGCAAGAACTGCATACAGGATCAGTACAAATGTATATTCCCAGCTAGTTACGATGCAACTGCATATAACATACCGTTCTGCTCCCGAACATCAGCACCGGTGATTTTCTGCCCACCCAAGACTGTGCGAATACGGTTAGCTAATGGATCCGAGAGATAGAGAGTTCAGAGGAAAAACACGCACAGAGGGTGTCCGCATTCCGCGGCTGCTCAAAAATGCCTGCCATACTTGCGAAAGAGAGGAAGAGATATTGGTGGCAGAGTGGTAGAGCTCCAACTCCAATTCATCGTCGTTGATGTTCGCCGTGTTTCCGCTAAGAATTCTGCCGGCCCAGGCGGTGAGAGTTTTGTCGTCGCATCCCACTTTGACGAGGGGCTTCTTTCCTTCGCTCCACGGATCTATAACCTCGCCTCCGCCTCGTCGATCCATTCTGGTCCTTCCTACTCGGCAGCTCCTTTACAATATGGCGAGTCAAGCTCCTGCTGATACCCCGGTCGCTTCTGACGCGGTGGTAACTCAGACCCTCCCTGACCGCACCCGAAACCCCGCTGATAAGGATGCTCCCCAGGGAGATGTATCGAAGAATGCCGCAAAGAAGGCTGCCAAGGCTGCAGAGCTTGCCGCCAAGAAGGCTGAGAAGGCTGCTAACAAGGCTGCCGGAAAGCAGGAGCCCAAAAAGCCCGCTGCGAAGGCTCCAAAGAAGAAGATCGAAGGTGCTGCTCTGATTGGCATTGATGTCTCCAAGGAGGAGGATTTCCCAGGATGGTACCAGCAAGTTCTTACGAAGGGTGATATGCTTGACTACTATGACGTTTCCGGCTGCTTTATTCTCAAGGTGAATTGCCTTAATGCTATGGTTACGTGACCGTTTGTACTGATGAGGGTTAGCCCGCTTCATACTTTATCTGGGAAGAGATTCAAAACTGGTTCAATGCGCGCATCAAGAAGATTGGCGTCAAGAACTGCTCGTTTCCTCTCTTTGTCTCCGAAGATGTTCTGAACAGGGAGAAGGATCACATTGAGGGCTTTGCTGCAGAAGTTGCTTGGGTGACTCATGCGTACGACTCCTCTAAACGTTCTATAAGTGTTTTCCGTCTTCGCACTCTAGGTACTAATCATTTCTCCTACGTTATAGTGGTTCTACTCCCCTGGAGAAGAAGATCGCTATCCGCCCGACATCGGAGACTGTTATGTACCCCTACTACGCCAAGTGGATCAGAAGTCACCGTGACTTGCCCCTCAAACTGAACCAGTGGAACTCCGTCGTCCGGTGGGAATTCAAGCACCCCCAACCTTTCCTCAGAACCCGTGAATTCCTTTGGCAGGAAGGACACACAGCTCACTTGACCAAGGATGCCGCTCACGACGAGGTTATCCACATCCTCGATCTGTATGCTCAAATCTACGAGGAGCTTCTGGCTGTTCCCGTGGTTAAGGGCCAGAAGACAGAGAAGGAGAAGTTTGCTGGTGGTCTGTACACCACTACAGTCGAGGGTTACATCCCGGCCACTGGCCGTGGTATCCAGGGTGGTACCTCCCACGGTCTTGGCCAGAACTTCAGTAAGATGTTCAACATCACCGTCGAGGACCCCTCTGCCAAAGGTGATGATAAAAAGCCCCCGCTTCATGTGTGGCAGAACTCCTGGGGTCTGTCTACTCGTACCCTTGGTGTCATGGTCATGACCCACAGTGATAACCGTGGTCTGGTCCTCCCTCCTCGTGTCGCAGACACCCAAACCGTTATTGTCCCTGTCGGTATCACCGCCAAGACCACCGACGAGGAGCGCGAGAAGTTGTACGCCGAGATTGACGGCCTTGTCAACGTCCTGACCGCCGCTGGTGTGCGTGCTATTAGCGACAAGAGAGAAGGCTACTCCCCTGGCTGGAAGTTCAACGACTGGGAGCTCCGTGGTGTGCCCTTGCGTATCGAGTTCGGTCCTGGTGAGTCCGCAGGCCAGTTCGTGACTGCTGCCCGTCGTGATATCCCGGGCAAGGATGGAAAAGCTAGCATCCCGATTCCCGAGCTTTCCACTGCAGTTCCCGCTGTGTTGGACCAAATCCAAAGGGATCTGTACAAGCGTGCAGACGAGGAGTTCCGCGCTCACCGCAAGCTGATCACCAACTGGGACGACTTCACCCCCGCTCTGAACGACAAGAACATCTGTGTCATCCCCCACTGTCTCACCGAGGAGTGCGAGGACCAGATCAAGGAAATGAGCGCCCGCAAGGCAGAGGAAGACTCCGGCGTGGCTCAGGACGCCAGAGCCCCCAGCATGGGTGCCAAATCTCTGTGCATTCCCTTCGAACAGCCCGAGGGTCTCACTCCCGGCGAGACCAAGTGCGTCAACCCCAAGTGTACTCGTCTGGCTGAGAAATGGTGCATGTTCGGACGTAAGTTGCTACAGAATTCCATTTCCTCGAGTGTCGAAGGTGGACTAACATCTCTGTCACAGGTTCCTACTAAGCGCAATAGATCGCCTTGATCATATTTACACTAATGACAAGTAGCACTTAGCACGCGCATTAGAACAATCACTCTGGCTTTGATGACATATTTCCTTTCTGCCTCTTTCTATATGCCAAGTATCCATTGTGGTATCGTGTCTGGCAAAACGGCACATCGTTGAAGTATGAAAGAATCAATAAAAGAGGAGACACACACACTTCCAATGAAAGTTCAGGGGTGGATGTGGATACAAGATGATAAACCTTTGCAACTTCCAGGTGGTGTGGTTTACTTATACAGTTGTTGACGCTAGTTAGCGAATGAATTATGTGGAAACCTGCGGTACTATTCAGCCGCGAGACTAAAAGTCACTTGTCTGATCCAGCAATTCAGTATAAAGCCTAATATTTTATATGCCTCCGAAGAAAAGAGTGAAACCCTGCATGTTCATTAAATGCACCAAAAGTAGACGGCCTGACACGGTGGTCAAGACATGCTTTAAGATCCGCTGAGCCAACGATTCCTTTATATGGATGGTGGCTCCAAACTCCAAAACTGGTTAATATAGCCTGTAATCTAGATAATAATATATCTTTTCTGATCTTGTAATAGATTAGTAGCCACCGAGCCAAGCGGCTTGAAAATCTGTTTCACTGATATAGTTCAATTTAGTAATATAGAGCCTATCATAGTAATGATACTAGTAGATATCTAAAATCTTAGAAACAGATATAGATATTTCAAGCCTGCTGCAAGCTCTACTAATTTATTATTTCACAGGGCCCTTTAATAATTCTATAAAAGCTACTAGTAATTCCTACTCCTGATTCGGAATATCTCACTCGTCCAAAAAGTCACTTTCCAATCCAAAGTTTGATTGAAAGAGGAGTGGATTTCATTTGATGTAACATATTTGTCTCATTTGCCATTTAGTGACACCTTTTAAAAAGCCTAACAATATCGTATCAGTCAGATTAGCTAGAAAAGATGGAATGGAGGCTGCATCTTGGAGAGAAGGGATGATTGTTAGGGCTCTGAAGACTATCCAGATAAGTTCTAATGTCAAAATTCTACCAACTCCAGTATTAGTTGCATCAGGTTGGGGGGATTGTGGAAATATTAAAACTGATGTCACGGAGGCGCGATAGCAGGAGAGCATTATATTGGCATATTATTGGTTTATTGGAGGTGTTGAAGATGTAGGAGCTAGGTACATACCTCAGCTGGAGGTATCCATATACACTCAGGTACGGTAGGTAAGGTACTATGGATACTCCGTATTGGTCAGCAAACTCACCGCCAAGGGCCACAGGTCACGTGGCAGCTTCCATCAACCAATTCGGGTGGGTCAGCTGACTGTGGCCTAAGCGGTCCAATCAGCTCTGACGTTAAGAATATATTGGGCATCCAGTAAGGTACTCCGTACTCCGTAGTACGGTACGGGAGTACTCCAGCTGGAGGGCTCGTATTCATTCCATCTATTAAGGGTAATCCACGGTACAGCCTCGTGCAAAAGCTTATCATCACAACGTCTACCCACAGTGGTTTTTATTATAGGTTGGTTGATGTTATACTAAGACATGGTTTGCTAGCAACGCTATTATGCACAATATGCTCTTCAAGTTATCAACAGAAGGAAATATTCAGACGAATGCCAAGTAGGTAATGCAATGCAAATATATAAGCAATCGAGCATCATTGCATCTCTATATACTGGTCAACAAACGAAAAACAGATATGGAATTGGAGATTTAGAGCGGAAAGGAAATCTAGGCGAAGGGTATTTGCAGTGATCGCAGGTTTGCACGAGCGTGATCAAAATGTAGCTCAAGAGATGACTACACCTATAGTACTGTCGTTTCATGAAAGATTCAGTAAGTTCTTACTGAGCGGGTTGTCAGTCCGCCTCTCGAAGGTGGGAGAGAGGGGCCGTTATTGTTCTCGTTTGAAATGGAGTCCCCTTGGAAGCTCGCACTTCTGCCTGACCTTTGTGGCCAACTCATTAGTTTGAAGGCACTTCGTGGAGTAGTATTCTCAGCAGTATAGGTCACATTGTTCTGGTCAATTCCTCGGATTTGTAATTGAGGGATTCCGACACTAGGTAGTTCAATCACCTCGTCGTCACTGTCATCCTCTGAAAGGCTGACGTGATTGTTGACAGACGATGCTGATGCCTGTGCCCGCATGTGAAAAACGGATGGCGCTGGGTTGGAATTTCCAGGGAAGCCAGAAGATACGATACCCAGCGACTGGGGATAGCCGAGGGTTTTACCCGTATCTGGTGTTCTCTTGGGGCTAATGTTTGTAGTGAACTTTTTTGATTTGAAGAGAAGATCCATATATGTTACTTGCTCCTTAGGTACTGGGTGACTCGGCTCTAAGGTATTGAGAAATCCAGGTGGAGGAAGAGGTGCGTCAGTGTGTCTTCGCCGACCGGAGGTTTCCGATGATTTCCAGAAGACTTTCGGAGGCACACTGGTGGATACGCTCTGGTGCGTGTCTGATCCTTGCCGTTGTTTCTTGGAGGAGCCCCGCCTTAGCAACTTGGAGATCTGACCCTCTTTCAGAGACATGGTTCGATTCGTCCCCGTGCCTTCGCTTTTCGGGGGGCCGAACTCTGGATAGAATGCCGCCTGGGAAGAAGAGGGGGTGAACGGAGGTCCCGGTTCAGGAAGTGGCACACGTCGGAATGCCTCATGGGAATTAATCTCCCGGATGATTGCATCCTGAAGGGCCTCATAAGTGGGGTGTGGCGAGATAGCCGGTGACGAAGTACAAGCCTGTTTGAACATATCCATCATCTCCGCAATTTTCTGGTCAGACTGAAGTGATGGGGATGGGGAGGTTGAAGGAATCTTTGGTAGAGGGCTGTTCATAACTTCTGCAATAGTGTTCTGCTGTATTCCGAAGCTACTCGTGGTAGGTGGTTGTATAACGCGGTGCGAAATCTTTGAAGTTGATTTGCTGCGAGACGCCAATTCTGTATCAATTGACAGGTCCCGAACGTTCTTTTTTGACTTGGTTGGGTTTAGTGAAGAGTGACTACGTGACGCTAAGGAAGATCTGGACGGTGGATTTTTCGTTGGCTGGCTCTCATGCTCCGTAACGCCCGTCACTATGATGGGCAACGTTGGGCTGTCCGGTAGAGGGGTACTGCTCCATGTGTCGCCTTGTTTGTAGGCGGGAGGGATGCCGAGATATCCACTCGATCTCAACTCGGATTCTCTGTGAGAACTATCGGTTGGCTCAGCTTGAAAATTTGGCACTGACTTTTGTTGTCGGAGAGAGCTTTCACTGGCGGAGGACAAATCTTGCGGCGAGAAGGTAAGCCGACCAGCATGAGAAGGA
Organism: Aspergillus coremiiformis; assembly: GCA_009193565.1. NCBI lineage: Eukaryota > Fungi > Ascomycota > Eurotiomycetes > Eurotiales > Aspergillaceae > Aspergillus > Aspergillus coremiiformis. The sequence goes on along the minus strand of ML739116.1, from coordinate 22,845 downwards.
GACATAGACCGTGGAGCTTCCTGAGACATTGACCGAGTCAATCTGCATCCAGCCTTCGATCGAGGACGGCAGCATGTCTCATCTTGGCGGCCCTGGTTACTCCGTTGAAAAGAATTCCCACGAGATCGACCAATGCTATTGCAAGAATATGGGCGCCCACCGTTCCGGTTTCTAGCCATGGTTGTGTCCGCCACATCTTCTTCGTATAATGCAGACATTATACGCGAGTACACCTCAGGTTTGCCCGACTGTCCCTGGAGGAACCGAGTCATATTTCGTTCTGCAACGTCTTCATTGTATGGGCTAATCGGCGACAACACTTGTGCACTCTGCATATGGTATCGATGCGAAGAGAATAAAGCTTCAAGTAAGTCGACGTGCCGAGGATTTCGAGCTGTGGTACGACTCGAAGCCCGAGATGGCGGAGCTTTTGACGGAGGAGACAATGGTCGTGCTGGCAATTGATCATGCAAGACTTCAAATTGCTTCTCAATTCTCTGAAACGGCTGACCCGCCCCTAGAAACTGTGCAGCCCTCCCGTTCGAGGATAGATTGCTTTCTGGTGTGTTACTTGCCCGCGTAGCCCCATTCCTAGGGCTGGCAGATGTGCTTTTCTCCGCATGGAAGAATCGCTTCAGGGTAACCATACTGGGCCAATGCGCAGCGAGAAAATTATCTGAGTGTCGGATAGTCCTGAATCGTAGTACCGGCCTCAAGTATACAATCAGGCACGTTCGGTAGGGAAATTTGTGCTAGGGTATATCTTTGCGAGAGAAGTGACCGGCAGAGCGCAAATGAGTGTGAGAGAATTTGGGAAATGAAGGAAAGCCTCCTCCAAAAATGAAAAAAAAAAAGAAAGAAAGAAAGAAAGGAAGGAAGGAAGAAAGAGAATTTTGAAAAAATATCAATAAAAAAGAGAGACAAAGGGTCAAGTCAGAAGGAGGTCAAAGCAGGTAAACTTTTACATTGCTCTTATGACAATATCAATGCGCACCAAAGTTGCTCTTCGAGCCCTATCCTATACAGCTCCCAAGTGATGGATTGGGGAAAGAAGAAGAACGAAAGATCGAAGAAATAGGGAAAAGTAAGATTTACTCGATATACTAAAATTTAGCCGTTTTGCAGATCTGATACCAGTTCCTGAATCCAGGGGAAGAAAATGAGCCAGTCTCTAGGATCCATTCAGCAACGGACAAAGCGATGGGGCTGAGGTCTAAATCCGCTGGAGTGGAAGACTAGTTAGGACTCAGGGGACAGTCAAGCGTCAAAACCAACACTATGACCAGGGTCCAAACTGATGTAGTCCAGTATTGGTGAACCAAGTTGGGTCGCTCCTTGAAACGGGTGGCTCATCATCATCTGCAGCATTATCATCATCAGCACGTTCAAGACTTGAAGTTTCGACAGAACGTAGGGGATACTGCATGAGCTGTCAGAACCTTTGTGTAGAATGTGCAGGGGCCGTTTCGTCCGTGCATTATCATCATGCATGACCTATCTACCTAACACATACTTACGTAGTAGAGCTTCCACTCCACTTCCATGAGAGCGATACCACTCATATTGGATCTTCACGTTCTTCCACCCCGTTAGGACCGTCGTCACACATGACCCATTGTAGCAGACTAGTGTCACTCATAGCTTAGGAGGAAGGCTTTCGCCTTAAAACCTTTATGGAGAACAGTCGGAACGAAATTGACTCAGATTCATTCAAATTGGACGAAGTCATACCATCACCCATGTGCTCATTTCGGTCATAATAGGCTCAGCAAAGTCCAGTACAGTTTTAAATAATGAACGATGTTTTGGATTGGATTTAATGGGGTTCGGGTAGAAAAATTGTGGGCCAGACAAATTCCCGTGCGCGATGCAAAAGTTCCCACAGTTAGTAGTTTAGGAATCCACAGTAAGGGGCTGGACCTCCAACACCTGACACTCGCAGGAGCCGAACTTCCCTCTAAACGAATTCACACTATCTACAAAAGTACTCCGTACGGAGTAGATAATGGGAAATGTATTATGGTACCTAGTACGAAGTATTCCCGTTCGTATAGAGTTACTCCGTATTAGTATGATGATGAATGAGTCCGTCTCAATTCTCTTTCAAGGGTAATTTCTGAGAGATGGTTGCTGATCAAGGCTCAAGGAACCCGGTAAAAAATTGAACAAAAGCACTATCGTCTGATAATCCACTTCCTCCCTAAACGTGCGGACTAGTTCCATGCTTTGTTTCCCCCTCAAGTCCTCGTATCGGAATCCCTATTGGGTTAGAACTTTCTGGTAGGCTCCTCCGTGTGTGTGACAGCTCATGCATAAGGAGAGGTAGTTATATGTCTTTACCTATTTGGTGGAGTTGTAGATGATTAGTAAGGTGTCGTGAGTCGTGACCCGTATGTATGGATGAATCCTTCGGAATCACTCCGTGAACACCAGTTTGCCAGGTTAGAGGTCTACCGAGGATCTCGAGGGGATAAAGTCATATTAGATTACGAAATGAGACAAGGCTAGATCTTGACCCAAAGAAAAGAGATTACGATCGGATCTACGGGGTAGATGGGGAGAGCCGGAAAGATAGGAACAAACGAACTAGTCCTTTGTACTAAATACGTAGTACGTACGGAGTAGTTCGAAGATTGTCAGTAATAAATAAAATACAATCTACCGAGTCAGTACAAACAATAATAGACATTTTAACTAAAGGAAGGCCATGGTCCAGCGGTTCCACACCAAGAAACCTGAATTTAATTGAATACCTGAAAGTTGCAATGGACTTCCCCTGAGTTGGTGGAACGAGTTACCTCCATGACAGTTTGACATCCCTCTTAGGTAGTATAGTAGTACAGGTATGTATGTATATACATACGGAGTACTCTGTACATACACTACATGTGGACGTCGTGACGGAGAAAAATGTAACGGAGATTACTCCGTACTGACCACTGGTTCACAAGAATCCATGATTTGCTTCGATTCCAATACTCCGTACGGAGTACAAGACCACAAATTAGGTATTTATTCTTTTAGGTACCTACATCAGTGATACTATTTATGAACTGCCCACCCACTCCCCCTGCTTCTCTCAGTGCCTGGACTAACAGGATTAGGTATACCTGTCGACAATCATACAGAATGGTCGCCCAAAACACAGAGTACGGAGTACACTAGGACCATTTCCGGAAAATAAGACACCCCCCCTCTGCTGATCCCTGCGGGTTCAGAGCCCAGGTTGATAAATTTAAAGATTTTATTGATAGTATATTCTAGTCTACGGAGTACCGGACGGGACGTGTGCTATCATAATCATGATTAAGACACGAAGATCACAATCAACTGCATCTGCCATGAGTTGTGACATGCTAAAATCAAGCTATTCAAATTCGCTGTGATCCTCTGCCATGGGGCTAGTGTCCAGGCGATCGAGACATCCACTGCAGAAATCACCGTTGACAGAATGTATGGAATGTACTCCGTACTCTTCGAGACACTATTACAATTGTGCACCATCCTTCGACAGAGGCTATATGAATCGTGTATATAGCACACTAACCGTCGTTTGTTTGGCCAAAGATGCTCAAAAGTTCGCGTATCCAAGGGACCGCATTAGACATGGCTATGGTTGATTGATTGTCGATCTGTGAGCTATTGGAATGACATTGATCTACTCCGTACTATATCAACAGTCTACGTTAGCGCATACACTCGGTGCAGTCACCAAGGCTTTCAATTCTTCATCCCCTAATCCAGCTAGCTAAGCTCCATCCACGGCCATGGTGCCATTGAATTCCCACCCGCTTTCATAGTTTCCTTCCCATAAGATCGTCTATCAAAGAACAGCAGCTTAACCAACCGTCCAAACCGTCCACCATATCGTTCCATTCAACGCCTCGTAAACCCCCTTAGACTGTGTCCGTTGCTATTGCAACGATGTGACGATATGTCTGGCAGCGTGAGCTATTTTTCCTGACCGGCGGAAGCATTGCCGTCGCCGTCGTGTTCAACGATCCCATCATCTTCAGGCTCACTGATCTTCTTCCGCTTCACGCCACGTTTCTTCGCAGGCGATTTGGTCTTCGCGGGAGAGGTGGCAGCAGTAGACACGGCAGATGGTTCGCCCGCGTCAGAGTGGTCGGGGCCATCTGCCATCTCTTTTTCGATTTTGGCCTTCAAGCGGCTCCAACGCATACGCGCGGCGGGGATTTTGATATTGGTAGCCTCAGCCACGGCATTGAAATCGATCTGCGAAGTAGCTGTAAGCTTTTCTTTTCTCATGGTTTAAAGGGGTTCATGCATCACAAGATGAAGGTAGCGTTGTGGTGTGGAGAAGGTCATTGTTCCCTTGGATTCCAGTTTGTCGTTGAGGTGAGAGATGAGAGCTTACACTGTTAACCCCTCCAGAGTTCATCAGGCACATGAAAAGGAACACAAGGTTCTCGTCAGTCTTTGATTTGGTCATGGTTGCAGTGTAGGTGATGTTGGTTTGTTTGTAGCGAAGTAAGCACTGACTGAAATGGTATGTATAGGTGGGAAGGAGGATATGTGAGAGTTGTGACGATAGTTTTGTGGTAGGAGAAACACAGAGCTCGCAACTATGATGATTTGGTGATTTGAGTGAATACAAGAAGTACCTAGTAGGCTAACATATGAGATGCAGGCTTTCCAGCACATCTCATTCACCTGGCAGCTGACTCTGTAGAAAGTCAATCCGTGTTACCGGCTATCAAACAAAACGGATACCCAGAATTTGTTTACATTCAACATTTTAATTGAAAGAGGATATATTAGAGCATACAGTGACATTTCATCTTGATCTTCAACCTGTAACTTATTGCATAACACCACCCCCAGGAGCCAGACCAGCAAAGCGCACTGCAGACTCTCTTACAGCCTCAGCCAGAACAGAATGCGCTCCCCGAGCTGCATCCACCGCACCATCTAACAAAGCCTCATGCCCGGAGCGCTTATAATCGGTTCCTAACAATGCCTTTGAGCTGTCACCCTTGAGCCATATCTCTGTGATTTCATCTCGGGCAGGCATATAAGCGACCACACATGCGGACAAAATAACCCGGTGCTCTGCTGGATCTGTGTCTAGCATCAACTTCGGCTTGGCTTCGACATCCTCCGATTCGTCGGCGACTATAGCTGCCACACCTCCAGCAATGAGATCTAAACAATCAATCCGAGCATCGGAAATGGCCGCAGATGCAGCAGTAATACATCCGGCGAGAACGTTCATGATCCCCCACGGCGCATCATGGGAGTCAGGCGCATCGCCCCACCAGCGGTCATCTTCTGCTTCCAAGATGGTGATGGTGATATCCAGCCCACTCTTTGGCCACCGCTCGGCAACAATAACACCTCTAAGGGCGGTCTCTAAGTGTACACCAAGGTCACGTTCGCTGGCATCGCGGATATGCCCTTTCCTCTTACGGGCGGCGAACGGAGCATATTTGACGTGAGTTGTAAGAACTAGGTTTGGGGAGAACGTAGCGGAGCGAGGAAGCGGTTTCGGTCCATGAACTGTACAAGCAAGTTTCAATGCCGACGAGGGAGGGATGAGACACTTGGGTGACGAGCGTGCGGCGGCGAGAGAAGCTGAAGGTTCATATTCAAGGTAAGAGGATCCAGAAGCAGAAGGAATGAGGCCGGTTTTCAAAACTAGGATGAGTTCACGTAAGTCCAAGCACTACATAAACAGTTTCACGAAATGCGATATCATACAAATTTTCCGCAACTCATTCGGTTGTCTCTGACGTTGTGGTCGCCCCGTCGCAATGTTAGAGGCGGAGTTTAAAGAAGCGGCAAAGACTGCAGGCCTCGTGCCGCTAGGGGGGCCATTGATTCTCCTTCGGTCAGTCATTACACATTAGTTGGCATTCCCTGAAATAAATTTATAAGGGAATCGACGAGCAAATACGTCGTTGAGACCAAAGACTTGAAGTCAGCTTGGGAACTGGTTTGGAATCCCAGAAACGGAAATCTACAATTTCGGAGGGATGTTTGTTCTGTTTGCCTCCATTCCAAGTGGAGTCCCACGCCAATTTTTCCTTCCTTTTTCTACCTTTTCCTCTTCTCTCTTCTTCTCTCTCTTCCTTCCTTCCTTCCTTTCACACAAACACTCAACGGACAGGTTGTCAAAATAATGGATCTGATCTTCCTGATTCAATAACAGTATCTTGGTACTAACATCTTTAATGTGAGTCTCCCATCCAGTCTATAACACCATACCACCCCAATTTTTATGAGGAAAACTATCCAAAAATTTCTGTTCGGCGACAAACAAATGGGCCATTGAACAACATGCACTACCATCTGATGATGCTATTTCCTAATAAATTTGTCATGATCAACATGTTTGGCCATATGCTTATTGGAATTATTAGACAGGAGAATACGCATCAGCTCAAAGCTTACTGGAGCTCTGAAAGTAATTTGGTATGTTCTTTCTTCTTTTCCTCCTTTTTATCTAAACATGCTTCCATGATGTAAAAAAGTTTTTATTCAGTTCTGCTTCTGCAAATTCATTGAGGAAAACTAAACCATACCAAACCTTCTGATCACTTGAAGCTTCACACACATTGTTGTTTGTTTGACTGTTTCACAGAAAACATCGCTAACAGCTTGAAGAATAACAGTAATTTCATGTCCATCAACACATGACAAAATCTTCCTAGTCTCATTGACTACTAGTAGGTATGAAAAAAAAAAAAATTTTTTTTATCACATATATTACCTCCCAAACATTATGATGACAACAAGTCAATCCATTCAATGATCTCCTTTGGAGAAATCGCCCCTCGAGCTGGTGTCAGCCTACAAGCAGTGTTTAATACAATGATCCACTCATCCAGCTCCCTGATACTGGACCACTTGTCGGCTGTCTTTCTCTTGAAAGGTGGTGATGAATGGGAGGAAGGTTGTGGAGTTTCGGGTAGTGGGCTCATATCGTTGTATCCTCGCTGCCCCTGTTGGTTCTGTCTGCTGTGCTTGACTTGTGTCAGTGTCTATGTTCCAACTCGCTGTTCGTTTTGACAGCTTGGGGGAGTGTAGGAGTTGGCAGGGGATGAGATGAATTAACCGGCTTGGCTGATTAATCCATTACAACTGCTTTGCATGAGCAGTTTCTTGAGATTCCACACTACACTTCTTGATAGCACATTGTGCTGACAAATGGACAGATTGTAGACCTTTTACCCTCCATCCAATGAAGTTACATAGCCATGGATATGTCAGCCAGCTTTGGCAGTAATAATGAAATTGCTTTTTTGTAGGAATCTTATAATTCATTGTGCTTCTCGCTTAGACATGTAGAATAAAATAATATTTTCATCTACGGATAAAACGTGTCTATACGAGACTGAAGAACACTTTACTAATACGTACACCTGAGTTGAAAGCAAGCCCTTCAACTCAATTTTCCTATCGTTCTGGTTTCTCGGTCCTTTTTTTTTTTTTTTTTTTTTTTTTTTTTTTTTTTTTTTTTTTAGGCTGCTGCTGCACCCTAGCAGAAGCGTCTTTTCATAAACAATAATCGCTGATCTGACAGGCGGGATTCATATCCACTGTCGAAAAAAAGTTGTCATGGCTCACATCAGAAACATAACTTATAACGTCAATTAGAAGCTCATTTGGGGTTCCAATTGTTTTACTCTTTCCTCTCGGTCGGGGTTGACGCGCCGTCTCTTGACATGCTGTAAGGAGCCTGTAGTAGAGAGAGTTAGCTTTTAAGCACTAGAACTTAGCATGGATATATATATGTACAGTACATACTAGGACCCTCTTTGCATTACATATCCTCCAGGCGAGGTTACGGACAGTTCCATCGGCTTGAACAACTTCAGGTGCAAATTCAACACCGAACCTGTGTCAAATCAGTCAGAGTGAGTGTTAAGTGAATAGCTACACAGGTGGTAAAACTCACATCTGGTGTACGGCAAAAACGACACGCTTAGAAAGTTTACCGTCGCGATCCACAAGGCTTCCGAACTGCTCCTCAACGGTCTCAGGTGCAACCTCTGGATCCCGATCGAAGCAGTTACGGATGAGAGGCAACAGACTCATCTCGACGGACGTTTGGGTAATTTCCTGGTCATCTTCTTCTTCATATCGACCGATGCGAATTTCAAATGGTCTGGAGATTGCCATGACATTATGCTTGGCATTGTGATGATAGCGGAATTCGAAGACTCCTTGCGTCCAGAAGAGTTTGTCACCAGAAAAGATGACCTCGCCAGTTGCAAGATCACGTTTGTCTCCATTTTGCTTTTGTGATCCAGAGATAACAATATCGCTTTTGACAATTCCCTTCTCACATGTCAAGTTATCGTAGATGCCCTCATTAACCGCAATCCATCTTCCTTGAGAGGAAACCCGAGTAACTTCGCGAGATGTATTATCGGTGACTTTGTACAAACCAATCCAGTCCTTTTTGCTGTGGTTGAGAGGGGCAGTCCACTTGACCTTAATCGGAGCACCATATTCGAGCACGAGGTTCTTCAAATCACCACGTCGATCGAGAGGCATGCAGGCGTTAGCACCCTCTCTACCGGTGCTTTGGTCATATTCAACCAAAGAGGGTGAGTCGGTACCTTCAACCTCTAGGGAATAGTCCCGCGAGTCATATCCCGCCAGGTCTGCGTCAATGCGTGAAATGGTGACACGAGCAGGGTAATTCTGGAAAAGCGCTGTAGTATCCTTCACGAATGTGTTGACACCATCAGCAAGTTTCGGACGAGCTGTCTCAATGAGTTCTTCGATAAACTCGAAGGATTCATCGAAGATCTTATCAACACTGCCATGCAGCTGTCTAAGAGAGGGTGGCAGTGACTTTTTCAGGCTCTTAACAAGTCCCGCATCCTGTCGCAGACTCTCACCGTAAAGCTTTTGCATATGCGGACGCTCGATGAATTGGATGAAAGCTAGGCTGAGAATGTGACTCAGGAGCGCTAGGAAAGTTATTGCGCCGGTGTTGGTGATAAGAACAGCTCCCCATACACCGGCCAGGCCTAGGACACGCTCGGGGTTGTTCAGGAAACGATAGATACCATTATACGTCAACTTCGAGGACCCATCAAAGAAGAAGTCACCGTAGAACCAGCCAAATTCACCGAGAGACTCATAGATGCTGACTGAAGTCCAAATTTGCAAACTAACAAGACCAGCTCCCAAGACATGTCGGAGCAAGACAAGGCCATAACCCCAATCGGCAGGAAAGTTGTACATCTTCCATACTGCAGCAATGAAACTCGCGTAGCACATGATCATGCTCAGATGATATGTCCCTTTCCACTGGTTCCATGCTTCCTGAGGAGTTTCACCGTATTTCACGAAGTGTCGGGTCCACGTCTTGTAATTCGACTGACGATGGAGCATGTACCCAATACCGATTGAGAACCAAAGCCTCCATACTGCAGCATTGGCTACGAAAAGAAATTGGTGCCATGGTGTGGAGGGTGTCAAAACAGTAAGAGCGAATACAAGAAACTGGACAAGGACAGATGAGGTGTCCGTTATCCGATACAGATCCAAATTGTGGAGGCCCAATAAACTGTGGACCGACTGCGGTGGGCTGCTTGAGAAGGTTGGCGCGTGGGGAATTTGTTCATCAACCGGCGTTGGCGCAATGGGTGAATCCGTAGTGCGGCTCGAGACAGATCCAGTTTCCTGTTCTGAACGCTTGCGGGATGGAGGAGGGTTGTACGTCTTGTCAATATGTGGGTTTTCGACGAGCACAAGGAAAGCGAATTGGGCCGCATGGGCGATTATAGAGATAAAAAGAACTTTGTAGCTCGCTGCCATCAGGGAGATACCATAATAGCCAGCATAGCCAACCGAATACATTGGATGGGGTGCCATCTCGAAGACGCCATCGAACGTCAACTCCTGGTCAATAAGATAAAAGAAATCGCCCCAATACCAAGCGAAATCTTTTACCACACGATGAGCGTCAAGCTTGACCCAAAGGTTGAACAGCACCAGCACAATTCCGGCGGACCATCGCAGAACAGTCATCAACACGCTCTCATTAACGGGATGGTGACTACAAGCTACCGCAAAGAGACAGTACGACATGAAGTCGCACATCAGTATCAAATCCACAAGCCGTCTGAAGACGAGCCACGTGTTATACTCAATTGGAGCTTTATCGAAGGAGTAGTCGTTGGGGATTTTAGTTTCCAGTTCCCGTTTAAGAAAGTTGTACAGGTTAGCATGTGGATTCTGGCCCGTAGCGGGATTCACAAAAACCTTGGCCTTCTCAGCCCAACGGACCAATGTTTTATGGTGGGATTGATTGTGAAGAAGCCATCCAATCCCAGCGTTGTAGGCCGCACGCCAGAAAAGGTAGATGATGGCAAAAATAGGTACCTTAGCACCGGCAGGAAGCTGCCAAAGGAGAAATATGTGAGCACCAAGGATTGTGAGAACGATGATATCAGAAAGATTCTTTGGTTCTGAGGGCGACAGGAGTTGAGAGACCATGTCGTGGGTTTGCGGCACCGTGAACACTGCCAGAGTGACACGAAATTAGCTTATTTACCTGCAGTGACAAGCACGAGGTACATATAATCATCCAAGAATCTGCTGTTAATTGCATAGATTTAGGATCAGATATGGAAAAAGCCATAACATACCGGTACCATCAGGTGTCCGACCAAATGTCTTGCAGTCTTTACAGTTCTTGCTGCCCTGGTCCTGGAGCTCTACATCGTCCGCGGCCGTGGGTGTTAGGGCCTCGGAACTAAGAGTGGAGGTGGGCTGAGAGGCCACATTCCTCTCTCGAAGTCCTTCCTCATCGATATGGGTGCTTGTTGAAAGTCCACGATCCATGATTGAGACTCAGCAGGCAAAAATGTTGAAAAGAGTGACAGGGATTCGGGGTACGGGAAAAGGCATGTGAGAAGGAACTTAAGCAGGGTCACGGTGGTTTGTTTAGTAAGAGGTGAAGGAGTTTTGATTGGTCCGCGTCATGTGAGGCGCAGATCCATCCACCGTGTACCAGACGTATTGGATAACCTTCAATTGTGCTATAATAAGTAAGTATGTATGTACCTAAGTAAGTATAAGGTACTAAGGAAAATGGATGAGAGTAAAAGGCAAAGAATTGAATTCCACCGAGCAGTACTCCGTATAAAAGAGAGGTCAGTTTCTTGGAGAGGATTTGGCGGACCGATGCCCGTAATTTATAGGTTTCCTTATCGAAATGTTGAGACGGGAGTACGAGAGACCCATGGACAGCACGGACTGGCAGTGCTAGTGGACAGATGAGGCCAATCATCATTTATGGCGGCAAGTCGGGGCTCCAGTTGGGGAGAACTTGAAAGAATGGGCCGGAATGATGGAGACGGGAATGACCGCCACTTGCTGTACACGATTCAATGAAGATAGACCCCTTTTTCCTATTAGGCATGGATCCATGATTTGGATGTTCCTGTTTAGTTCCATTTTAAACCCAGGGCTCTCAACAAGACATCTCCAAAGGCTTGGCATACCTTAGTACGGAGTAGATTTATTGGGCCTTACTAACTAGGTACAGTTACATGTGACTTCCGAAAGGGTTCATACATACACACATCCTCGGATCCGATCCATGGATACAAACAGGAGACTGGTTGTATCATTCAATGTCAATGCACGAGTAAGGTAATAGTATCAATTGTCCAGTTTGTCCCATGGTACTCGGTAGATCCCCACTTAATTCATTCTACACCTGGAGAGATTGGTGTATTATGATAAATCCAGGAGATGGATACTAGGTGCATATGTGTCACGGTATGCATGATCTCCTTATGCATACACGGATGTAGTGGGCGCAACAAACATAAGAAAAAGAGACTTTACGTTCAACTACCCTGCTTTTCTTTATTAATATATATTGCCTATATATATAGGTGCCTTCAGATATATGTCAAGGTAGATCTATGTATGTTACTTAGACATACTACAGCCTGTGTTCGGATTAAGTAGTAGATGCCAACCATTGTTGACAGTTCCATGTAATATGATATCATCATTGAAATCATTGACCTTTTTTAGGTTCTGACAGTCAAGTTGCACCCGACATTTACCCCTCGAATGAACCAGAATATATTTCTTTTACTACTAATGATCATCCTTGTTGACATCCCATTGGACATCACTTTAACCGATGCACTTATCCGACAGCATCTCTTTGCATGGATTGTGTAAGTATTAAGAGTATCATTGGAACTGATTCCAAAGAAACCGTGATCTATGAAGGATAACCTGGAATTTCAACAATTTGCAGTGGTGGTCTACTCCACACGGTCCACTGTCCAGGAGAGCGCACGTTTGCCTCACACTGATATCTAGTTGATAATTCCTGCCAGCACGGTCTCTGCCCCACAGTATGCCTTATGTAAGTGTCCTTGTTGATCTTTTTTATTTGATCTCAGGAACACAACGATTTTACCACATACATAGTTTGAGCCCTGCCCCTCCCTCTCCTACCCCTCCCTCATCGGTTCGGATGTCGCATATCGACTCCGTTGGTCATCATCCGTTCTTTCCGAAGTTCATAAAAAATATGAAGGTTATCAATGTACATACATACAAGTTTTTCAAAAATTGGGTTGCATTTAATTAACGGTAAGAGGTATGTCTTCAATGATAATCATGGCGATCTCTGGCACTGCAAAGTCGGGATTATTCAATTGTTACCGGATTGTTTCTACTACTATTCGTGTACTCCGTACGGAGTACTGTATGTACATACATAATCCCGGAACCTTATCTAATCAAACTTGATTATCAAGCATTTCTTCCGCCACCGTTATCTAAGTCTTCCATCAAATCTACAAAAGATCTTCACATTCTCCCGTTGTATTCAAATTAGCAGCAGGGGAACAATAGTACATTATGTCGCCGAGTCTAGTTGCTCCAGAGCCAGGTATGTGTGTGCTGATTCAGTCGGAAATATGGCCTCTTTTATTTACTCATCGTTTCCAGAGCACTGCCCTGGCCCTGAGTCGGAGCAGGCAGGTCAAGGAGATGCCTGCGTCGGTTGCCCCAATCAATCGATCTGTGCTTCTGCTCCGAAAGGTCCCGATCCTGATATTCCCATTATCCAAGAAAGACTCTCCCAGGTCCGACACAAAATCCTTGTACTATCCGGGAAAGGCGGGGTTGGCAAATCGACCTTTTCCTCTCTCCTCGCCCACGCGTTCTCGGCAAACCCTGACTCGATGGTTGGCTTGATGGACACAGATATCACTGGACCTTCGATTCCGAAGCTGATGGGAGTAGAATCGGAAACAATTCATGTGAGCAACGCAGGCTGGAGTCCGGTGTGGGTGACCGACAACCTAGGCGCAATGAGCGTGCAGTTTATGCTCCCTAACCGAGATGACGCGGTGATCTGGCGAGGACCAAAGAAGAATGGTCTTATCAAGCAATTTTTGAAGGATGTGGACTGGGGTGAGCTGGACTATCTCATCATTGACACGCCGCCAGGAACCTCGGATGAGCATCTGTCCGTCAACTCTCTCTTGAAGGACTCCGGGGTTGATGGTGCAGTCGTTGTTACTACGCCTCAAGAGGTATCTTTACTGGATGTGAGAAAGGAGATCGATTTCTGCCGCAAAGCGGGTATTCGAGTCTTGGGGCTAGTTGAGAACATGAGTGGTTTTGTTTGCAAGAATTGCAATACTGAAAGCCAAATTTTCCGGGCCACGACAGGTGGTGGTAAGCGACTTGCCAAAAAGATGGGAATTCCGTTTCTAGGGGCGGTTCCTCTCGACCCCAGAATAGGAATGGCCTGTGACTACGGTGAGAGTTTTGTGGATGGTTTCCCGGATAGCCCGGCGGCGAAAGCGATCAAGCAGGTGGTCCGCGCGGTCGGTCAGTTGGTTGGAGAAGACCCCGATTCTGTGCTACCGAATGATATGGAGTGATACCTGCTTTGTGTCTTTCGATTGATCTCTCTCTCTCTTTCAAGCGTGGTTGCATTGGGAGTTCAAGTCTGCGAGGTTTTGGCGTTACTTTGGCATAAAAATGATTTGATACCACTACAGACCATTCGAGGTTCCCTTATTCATACTACTGACGAGAATTTAACTATGTGCATTCTGCTTAGTGAACAGCATCGGCTTCCAGACCGGCCAAAAGTGTGGCGAAGACAGACGCTCACGACTCGTATCGCGCCATGCAGTATGCAGGTACTTACCTAGTCTAGTCGGTAGTAGGTAGGAGTACGTATATCTTAAAACATGCGTGTAATCCTGAAATCTACGGACAAATCAATTCCGTCCGTAATCGTAACCGATACCCTGATACTCCACTAAAGGAATTTCTGAGTCAAGGTAATTACCTGCCTCATGAGGAGAGAATCTGCACTGCCAAGCATCATCTATTCTGACAAAGTTGTTATGTGTAAATTGAGCATCCTGTTGATCAACGCTACCTAAGCTATTTTCAATTCTTGGCCTTTGTCTAAAAGGGTGAAGTCGCCCATCTTATCATATTCCCAGCTGCCTTCAAGGGAATAGGTCATGGGAATCCCGAGTCCATTGAAGTCTTAATCGGCTAGTAATTCTTTGAAACACCGTCAGCTGTTTATAGTAGTAGGGGTCTCGGCCAGCCGAGATGTCCCTGTGTTCAAATAAACTACTCCGTGACTACCTGCATTCCCAAAGTTAGCAATAGCCAGTAAATTGGAAGGAAGGAAGGAAATATTATTTTTTTTATAGTTCTTTCCGGGGAAAATCCATCTATACCTACTGTCTTATAAACCAGATTTTACAAGCATAAAAGCCGTTACCGATGGCAGGTACCCTTACTCCCGTCCTATTAGGCAACGCTGCTTCAAGCCGATGAGGTGAAACGATCAACTCAGACACTGATTGGTCGCTAAATTTGCCGCCGGGAGGAAGTTGGGGTGTTTCAACTTTCAAGGACTCGTGAGTCGTAACCAAAGCCTAAGGGGGTTTGCCTTTAGTTTCCCCGATACTGAGTGGCTCCACTGGAGTTTGGACAGACTATGCAAAATTGCAAACACCTACGGAGTACGGAGTACCTAGGTAGTATCTAAGGTTTTCCATGTCGGCCCTAAACCACTCTTCAGTCAATCCATTGTATCAGTCATATTGACCAGCAAGGGACCAAGGCTATTCCCGCCCGTACAGCCAACATCACGCCTTCGTGATTGGCTTCTACGCTTTTCAACCCTTGGACTGGACCCAGTAAACGACAGGATGCCTCCATAGAACAATGCACGGCCGGTTGGCCCCCTATGGGAGGACTGTCAAAGCGTCTCAGAAGTCTTTGGACGACTACACGCAGAATATCTATATCTCGGAAATGGCCCATCTGGGCTACTTTTGAAGTCCATCCTTTTGCTGTTGATTTTTTTTTTCCCTTGTCCCCGTCGTTTTCTCTTTCTCTCATTGACACCTTTTTTTTTTTTTTTTTTTTTATTTTTTTTTTTTTTTTTGTGTTCTTTCTTAGATATACCCAACTACTCTAGTTCACTCTTTGCGCCTTGCTTGCAAGACCGACTTTTCCTTCTCTGATTATTACTTTCAGACTATACACAAGCGTCCAAGTCAGGCACTTTGGCCTCGTATATACCCTCATTTCATCCATATAAACTTTCTTTTCCACAGAAGAAAACCTATCGTTTCCGATCCCTCAAGTAGAGGACCAGTATCTCTCCTTCGAATCTCAAGCAACAAAGTCGAAGATCGTCACCATGAGATTCCTTCTGTCATTCTTAATGGTGTTATCTTTCACCCATGGGGTGTTCTCTCTTCCAGGATCCTTGAAGTCCCAACTCAAAGGCAGGAGCTTTAAGGTTGAGCGAGTACGGCGCGGAAACGATCTCATCCATGGCCCAACTGCTTTGCGCAAGGCATACGAGAAATTCAGCATCATCCCGATGAATCTTGGGATTGATTTGGACGACTTTGAGCCCATCACAACAAATCATGTCGCTGGTTCGAAGGACGATACCTCCTCGGCCGACCAAAAAGGTGCTGTTAGTGCAGCTTCCGTGCAAGGGGACGCTGCCTTTGTCTCTCCTGTTACCATCGGTGGTCAGAAAATTGTCCTGAATTTTGACACTGGCTCTGCCGATTTGTAAGTCCCGCGCCGCGCAGACTTTGTTGATCCTAGCCATTGACAATAGTTTCACAGTTGGGTGATGAGTACACTGCTTCCAGAAGCTGCTCGGCAGGGCCACACAGTGTATAACCCATCCATCTCTTCTACTTACAAAAAGATGGAGGGGGCCACGTTCAATATCTCGTACGGTGATGCCTCGTATGCGTACGGTGGGGTGGGCACAGACACTGTCGATATTGGAGGTGCCGTCATCCAAAACCAAGCCATTGGCGTCCCAGATACGGTGTCTAGCGCGTTTATTGAAGACACAACTTCGAACGGCTTAGTCGGGTTGGGTTTCTCGTCTCTCAATACTGTCACGCCCAAGCAGCAAAAAACCTTCTTTGAAAACATCGCCGATAGCCTGCAGGAGCCTATTATGACTGCCACCCTCAAAGCCGACGGCGTTGGCGAGTACGAATTCGGCATACTCGACCATGACAAATATCAGGGCGACATCGCAAATGTGAGCGTGGACTCCTCTAACGGGTTTTGGCAATTTGAATTGGGGCATTTTGCTGTTGCGGATGGATCTGTACAACACATCAAGAAGAATCCTATTGCCATTGCGGATACCGGCACTTCACTTATGCTGCTCAATCAGGAAGTGGTCGACGCCTACTATGCGGAGGTTCATGGAGCGATCTATGCTAGCGGTGCCGGTGGTTACGTTTATCCTTGCAACATTTCACTTCCGAGTCTTTCGGTTGCTGTAGGATCCAAGCATCTGGCGACAGTTCCAGGCAACCTGATCGATTTCTCCGAGGTGGGTATCAACAAAACGACAGGGGGAAAGGGTAAGTCCTCGTATCCCTATTTTCTGGGTTTATTACTCATAAAAACCATTTCTAGTTTGCTTCGGAGGCATTCAATCCAACCAAGGGTCATCGATGCAGATTCTCGGCGACGTGTTCTTGAAGGCCTTCTTTGTGATCTTCGACCTACGAGGCCCTTCGCTCGGAATCGCGAACCCCAAATAATTTGGAGATATTCGACTTTGGTTATATAGATCGAGAAATATTGAAAGATAGAAATTCATAGACTCTGTGCATACCCGACTACTGTACCAGTTTCCTTTATTAGGGAATTGTATAGAACAGTGACCGTCAATACTCGTACGAAGTACGGAGGACTCCGTACTAGATAGTACTCGACTACGAATGCTGAGTCATCAACCACCGGGTAACCTTAACCCAATTCAGCGAAAGAAAAAGCCTTCAGGTACTGTACCGTATGTATGTATGTATGTACAGTACATCCATACATACAATCAGGAAAGACATCGCGTGTTCTATGGATTCTTTCCAATTAGACTAGATTTATAAAGACTACTTGAAAACCACTCGGTTGCAGATTTCAAAGATCCCCATTCATCTGGGATCTTTGTGGGAATAAATTCAAGGTGTCTCCCTTTACGGCTGGCGTGACCCTTCTGCGGGCGGCAAGAGAAACCCCGCGGTTGATTCGACGACGACCTTTGGGACTACAGTTGGCAATCATTTCTGTTGCCCCTCCTCGTCCGCCCACCACATCATCGTTTCCCTTGTCTCGCGCCCGCCCATTCGCAAAAATGGCTATTAATTCCGCCCCTGAATCCTCCCTCCTTTCCCTCCTCTACCGCTCTTACCCCGCCGCTGTCTCCCCCGATGCCACGGAGACCGACCTCTTGACCGTTTCCCCCAAGATTTTTCCACAGACCACTTTCTCCGTTCCGGAAGAGGCCGATATCAAGCAATGGCTGGGAACTACCTCAGGTCTCCAGGGCGCTCTCACTAAGGATGATAAGTCTATAATCACAAACATCCTCGGACAGCTGAACGGTCACTTGGCTACGCGGACCACCATTCTTGGGTCAAAGCCGTCTGTTGCTGATATCGCGGTGTACGCTCTTCTGGCCCCTGTCGTGGAAAAATGGAGCCCGGAGGAACGCACAGGCGAGCAGGGCTACCATCACATTGTGCGTCACATCGATTTCGTGCAGAATAGCCGGTTGTTTGCACTGCAGATTCCTGAGGAGGAGAAGATTGCCATCGACGTGAATGATGTGCGCTTTGTGCCCAAGCCCGTGGACCCCAAGGAAGAGAAGGAGCGCAAGAAGAAGGAGAAGGCTGCTGCTCAGAACGCCAGCCCTGCGGCTGAAGGCAAGCCCCTCGTTGTTGGAAAGGGTAAGCCCGAGGCAGCCAAGGCGGCTGAAGCTCCCGCAGCCGGCCAGCCTGAGGGCAAGCCCAAGAAGGAGAAGAAGGAAAAGAAGGAGAAGCAGCCGAAGGCTAAACCTGCACCGGCACCTGCTGCTCCTCCGTCTCCATGCGCCATCGATCTTCGTGTCGGCCACATTCTTCGTGCGATCAACCACCCCAATGCCGACTCCCTCTACGTTTCGACTATTGACTGCGGTGATGCCCCTGGTACCGACAACACTTCTTTGGATGAGGCTACTGGCAAGACTGTCCGTACCGTGTGCTCGGGCCTGAACGGACTTGTTCCCCTGGAGGAAATGCAGGGCCGTAAGATCGTCGCCGTCTGCAATCTTAAGCCGGTTACCATGCGTGGAATTAAGTCCGCCGCTATGGTTCTCGCAGCCTCTCCCCGTGTTGCGGAAGGTGAAGACTCGCACGCCGGTCCCGTTGAGCTCGTCACACCCCCTGCCGATGCCCCTGCCGGATCCCGGGTGTACTTCGAGGGCTGGAACGATGCTGAGCCCGAGAAGGTGCTCAACCCTAAGAAAAAGGTCTGGGAAACTTACCAGCCTGGATTCACGACTACCGAGAACCTCGAGGTCGCCTTTGATGTTAGCGCGGTTCCTGTCGTGCAGGGTCAAGAAGGCAAGCCTGCGTTGGGCAAACTGGTTACGCAGGGAGGTCTTTGCACTGTCAAGAGCCTGAAGGGTGCTACCGTCCGGTAAAGTAGAATAATCACTGCATATATCAGGTCTCCAAAAAGCAATAAAGAAACAAAACTGTGTTAGGATTTAGATCAGACAGCGCGGTCAGTTATCGATGAATGGTATGAATATAAATACTTACATGCATAGTATGATCGGTAGAGCCAATTTTTTTTAAATGGCAATTAATGAGTTATCCGTCTCGCTCAGAACTTCTTACTATTACAACATGTCTGCTGGATACATACCCTATACAGCTAGTACTTTTTCTTTTGTGACTTCCAACTCAGAGCATCATGTTGCATCGTTCACCTTGCAAATTTCCTCCCCATATCAGCAAGCCGAAAACCACCTCGAACCTCTTTAATATATAACTCAAGAAAACACATTACATCATCTTCAAGTCCCTTCTTGTGACTGTCAATCCCATGTTATATACTTAATCCATCCTGGCATCACTTACCGAGCTCATACAGCAATGCTGTCAAGCCGTATCTGCATGAGAGACAATTGTTGTCGGAATGAGGGATTTGTTGCGTCGAGCTGATATTGTAATTTTAAATCCACACTGCTCACTTGGGCATCTTATTTGATACCTGTCTGACAGTGTCTACACGATGTTACGTGACTGAGGAGGTTTATCGGAGCAGATAGTTGTACAGGAGAAATGTGCTATGCTGTTTTCCGACGTGTTTCCACTTGATATTAGGGATAAGATGTGAACTAGGTATTCTGTCTTACGAAAAGGGCAACACTGACGTAAATTTCTAGTCCTTGGTTGAGTCTCGCGCCGTGGCCTGGCTTGCCGTGAGCCGGGATCGGGTCGTACCACCCTCGCTGCTGGGGGTACTGTCGGTCTCGCTGTGGTTTCAAGCACTGCAAGCCCGCGACATAGAACCCATAGTGGTGGCCACAGAGGCCGTGGACCCTGGGAGAGACGACGTCGAAAACCTCGTACGATACGAGGGCTGAAGGTTCAGGAATGCCGGCCTGATTTGATATTTCACCGAACGGAGCCCGACCCCCGCGCACCGTGACAGCGGTGTTACTGTTACTGTGGGAAAGAGGAGCCGGTGGTTTTTTGCGCAGGAGCTAAGATAGTTGGATCCGAGAAGCACGTCATTGGATCAGTGATTTGTGACGATGGGCGATTTCGAGGGTGGTATCGATGCCATTCGGTCGGGTACGTAGGACCACGGCAACAGGGGATCTTCTTTTAATGTTCAGCTTGCTGACATTGCAAGGTAGGGAAGATCAACACCCCCTGGGCGCGTGAATCACGAGCATGATCGTATGGAGGAGATTGTACTTCGTAGAGAAGGGATTCAAGGCCCTGGTTAGCGAGCGGGTCAAGCATGTTCGGATTTTTAATTGATAACTCTGCATGATCCGTTCGGGATTATTCTCTCGTTCATGGGAATGGTACTACGTACATCGGAGCGAGCTAGCTGCCATGTATTCTCAGGAATTGAAAGAATGTCCGCGAGTCAAGCGTTGCAATAGACGCCGATTCTACGCCGGAATAAACCAATTATTCCTTTTGTTGGGATCGTACTCGTTGCCGATGCACGTCATTTTTAGACTGGTTCGACGCTCTAGACGAACTGAGAAACCAGGAAACCCATGGATGTTGTGGGTACGGTCACAGCTGGCGGCAATAAGAGAAAGAAAGAAAGAAGACCTAAGAAGAAGAAGAAAAAAAAAACAAATTATGTCAGCCCTACTAGTGTATAGTTACTGAGCCACTGACCGTCAGAAAATACCCACAACATGATCCTGGTGTTAAAACTACAATAGGACGACAACGCAGAATAATCAAACACGTGTTGGAATACGAGACCAAGATGCAGTGTTTTAAAACCAAGCCAATGGAGAAACACAGCAACCGTGACCGAATCTCTCGGCACAGGACAAGTCTGAGAAAAAAAGAAGGCCTCTCATTTTGCTGAAATGACACCATGACTC
The DNA here is from genome assembly GCA_009193565.1 of Aspergillus coremiiformis. Taxonomy (NCBI): domain Eukaryota; kingdom Fungi; phylum Ascomycota; class Eurotiomycetes; order Eurotiales; family Aspergillaceae; genus Aspergillus; species Aspergillus coremiiformis. The sequence continues at coordinate 1,883 of ML739116.1, read as the reverse complement.
TGTACTCCGTAGTTCACGGAGAAATGTAGTGCAATTAACTAACGAGTACGGAGTACTCCGTACAACATCTGTTTGACAAGACTCACATCTCATTCTCCACCATTATCTAGTGTTTCTTTGAATTCTAGACCCCCCTGTCAAAATCGCTTAAGTTCACCAGGTTAAAATAACCTTAGTATTTGTCCCCCTGTGACCAATGGAAAGGGGGAATGGTACCATCTCGACCAGCGGAGTCAAATAGTTGGCCGTAAATATATTAGGAGTAGCTATCAAGTACTAGTCAGTAGGTTAACCAGGATTAATACCTGGTAAGTACATACTTAGTACTAAGGTACAGTACATCCATAGTAACCTTAGTACCGTACTTATTAACCTAAAGGCTACGGAGTACTACTTCGTAGTCTAGTAGGGAATTTTACAGTTCGCGGCGGGCACTGAAATAGATACCTTCTGGGACTTAGTCAAAGTCCATCGGAAAAAAAGCTAAGGGTTCCAATCCCTTTCTAAGTTCCCCTTCCCCCGGGAATGGTGCAGAAATGAATAAGCGATCCATTCATCGTGCGGCAATAACAGAACGCCACTTGCGGGATCTATAGATAGCTCCAGATGATGTGTTATATAGAACTTAATACTAGTAATCCTGTGGAGTCTAGAGTGACCTTGCCATTTTTTATTTCATCTTTGAACTCGGTTTATTCCGGATTCAGTAGACTACTATGGATACTCCTTAATCTTATTACTCCGATGCACTCCATACAATATTGAATTCCCCTTTAGGAGACGCGGGGCACACTGTATTTAAAGGGGGGGGGAAGGAAGCTGGAGAGGGGTACTACTTAGTACTTACTAAGTACTACTAGTATGGAGTAAGGAACTAGTGAATAGGGACATCTAATACTCCGTACTACTCCTTAAGAGGTGGTGAATAATAAATATTGAGGCGTAAAGGGAAGTCTATGGATCTAAATCTAAGACACCGGTGCAGCAGAAGTCTCATCCTTGTATTGGTTGACCTTTTTTTTTTTGTATGTATGTATGTATGTATGTACAGTGTAGTACAGTAGGTAGTACGTAGTACTGTATGTTGTCTGTACACATCTCATGTTAAATCGCCTCCACTGTGGATTGTGGTCTTTGAACAAACTTTGGTCTGTTGTTTCCAAACATCTGAATGGTCCATAAGCCGCATGAGACCATTCAATCCAGAATTTATCTCATCTCAAGTCTCTCTACTCCGTACAGGCTCGAACAACTCCATGGCATATACGGAAGACCCGACCTTACGGAGTCCTTCGTAGACTCGAGAATGAAATCTCCGTTCGCTCTAACCTCCCCAGCCAGGAATATCGCTCAACCGTTTGTTAACCACCCCCTCCTCCCTCCCTTTTTTCGTCGCTTTCCACCTACCCACTTTTGGTTCTTCTGTGGTTCCTTTTTTAATATTTTTTTTTTCATTCCTCCCCAGTGGACCCCATCCGAACGCTCCCCACTCGAAGTTTCATCACGGTTGGCTTTCTCATTTTGCCTCAAAGGGTCTGGCTCAAGTTGATGGGTCAGATTGTTCACACTTTTGGGTGCCTTGAAATCCTTTCTCTTGGGATTTAAAAATCTTTTTCCTGTGCCCCTAAGCTGTACTGGCGCTGACGAGAGCGTCAGGCCCGTGGGGTTTTGGTACCTTGTTGGGACGCAATGCTTTAATCTAATCATCTTAGCTTCTCTAATGTAGTAGGCTTTCCCTCCCTTTTTCTATTGAGATTTCTCTATTAACTGCCGATCGAGGGGGGGCGAGTCACATCTGAGTTTCAAAGTATTTACTGAGCATGCCCTACTGATATATTTACTTTCTACTCCGTACTCCATTCGTTTTCTCCCTTTTTTTTTTT